>JAWPHD010011623.1:0-82324 GCA_037043455.1 Cyrtodaria siliqua
GCGTTGGATCGCATATTGTTAAATCAATGGAAGAATGAGAGCCTGTAGCAGGATGTAAATAAGTATGTGACTTGTTATTAAAAAGACATAAATTGTTTTTGGCTAAGAAATCCTCAATTTCTTTTCCTTTATCGTTTATATCTTTACAACCCCAGATGTAGTTGTGTGCATTAAAATCGCCCAAGAGTATAAAAGGTGATGGCAATTGTGTAATTAGGTGATTGAGATCTTTAGGGTCTAGTGAAGAACTATGTGGTAAATATATGGAACATATTGTTATGACTCTGTGCATAGTAACACTGACCGCAATAGCTTGCAAATTTGTTTTCAACGCAACAGGTCTGTGAGGAATGTTTCGATTAACGATTATCGAAACTCCACCAGTCGCCTTGTCGCCGGTATCACAAATATGATTGTATAGTGAGTATTGTTTAAAAGATACCTTATCACTTGTCTTCAAGAATGTTTCTTGAAGACAAAAGGCAATAGGGTTGTGTTCATTTAAAATTAAGCTGATTTCATCATAATTTGGTTTCAAACCTCGACAATTCCATTGAATGATCTTATTAGTTTTACCCATTATTGAGCGTTAAGGCGACTTTTAATTTTTATTTTTGGCCTTAGATTTAGGAGAGGTCTTAGGAGACTCAAGCAGCGACATCTCCACTGATAAATCCTCCTCACTGGAAGAAGTCAGCTGAAGTGGCACCTCAACTAACTTTTCATGCGAGGATGGAAGTGGCAGTGCAGCTGCTGGCTCTGAAATGTCCATGAGCTGTTCGAATTTGTTATGCAGCTCAATAGGGCCGTTAGACACCTTTGGCTACTCCTTGTGCTCCCTAGTTGGAGAAGCACTAGCTTCTCCAACTTCCTTAGTTAGAGCAGCACTAGGCTTTCCAACTTCCCTAGTTGGAGCAGCACTAGGCCTTCCAGCCGAGGAAGTATTAGGCTTCACGACTGGGGAACTACTAAACTTCACAGGCTTAGAAGAACCCCCTTTCCAATTCTGAGAAACTGACATGCTCTTGACATTGCCAGTTTTGTGTTTGATTTAAATGTAAAAGTTGGATTAGGTGAAAAGTTTAATTTTGGTTTGTTAAGTTGCATTTCCCAGACCGCAGTTGGTACATTTGAGGTCGTTAGGACAATCTGATTCGTTATGTTTGAATGCAGAATCGCCACATTTACCACAACGTTCTTCTTTAGTACACCTGGAGTTGTGGTGCCCAAAGGCTTGGCAGTTGAAGCAACGTAACGGGTTTGGAATGTAGTCATCAGCATGCAATTGCAGATATGCCACCTTTATTGTTTTTGGTAAGACGGGTGTTGCAAATGTGAGTATGATAGTATTTGTACTAATAATTTTGTCATTCCTCTTGATGGTTATTCGGCGAGCTGCAGTTACCAACTGTGGCGCAAGCTCGTGAATAATTTCGTCTTCAGGTACTCCGGAGAGATCCGGGCACCTGATGACGCCTTTGGAGATGTTCATAGAGGTGTGAGGATAGCATTTTACTTTGGTGTTGAACATTTTTGTAATTGTTAATAAATTATCCGAATGAGATTTCTTTTCTGTTTCAATCAGGAGAGTTTTGTTTTTTAATTTTTTAATTTGTTTTACATGTCCAGCAATTGAATGGACAGTTTTCTCGATAACGAAAGGTGACATATCTGTAACAGGGTTTTCCCCGTTTTCCGATTCGATAATGAGAAAACGAGGAAAGGCTTGATTGATCACTGGTTCCTCAGTATCAGATTCATGTTCTGTCTTTTTCCGTTTGTTAGTAGTTTGTGCGTTTTGTGATGCCATGATGTGGCGTTAAGAATTCATCTTCCACGCAACACCTCTAAGAAAGGACCAATTTAAAAACTTTGAACAAACGTTTTAAAAACGACGTTCTAGCTGTGGCAATATCATGTGTGTGTGTGTTTTTGATTGTATATGTTCGTGCGTGCGTGTGTTAGCGTGTGCGTGCATGTTAATTTGTGTTTTATTTATTATCTCTTAATTGAATTTAAGTATTGGACTCCTAGGCGAAAGTAGAATATAATTTGAGAGGTTAGCGGCACATAACATTGCGGCAATTGTTGATATTAAAGTCAATGCCATTGTCGTATGATACCGGCAATAAGTTGGTTTATATATCAAAAACAGTAAAACATTTAAACATTTATCTCAGCATGTTGAAAACATGTCTGCTATACAACGTTGTTATGACGTCAAGAGGCGACGTAAATACAACGTTGTGATTTTGACGTCGATTAGACGTTGGATTTAGGGGAGACTCCTTAGTTTCGAATGAATGTCCATGGGGAATTTCTTATAAAACAGAAAACTAAGATATTAAAAGCCATGTACAGGCTAGACAATAAAAAAGAAATCCACAAATGTGGTGTTTTTGACTTAGTATGACATAATAGTTAATTTTGGTGTAAATAAAGTTTTTGTACTGTGACCGGTATAGAGGCTGTAAACAGAAACTAGTAACTGGTGGCTATGTTGTAAATGGTAGCTTTATTTGATCAATTCCTTCATCTCTCCATTCGACATAAGATTACGGGAAAAAAAGCCGGATAAGGTATGTAAAAATAGCATTTTTATGACAATTTGGAGTGTTTGTCATTCAATTATGGATGTGTTATATCTCAAATAAGGGACAGGTATATGCTGCCGTGTCTCTATAAATGTCATGTTTTCCTCTTTTTGAGTGCTAAGTGGGTGGGGTAAATGAATTGTATTTGTAGGCAGAGAAACTGACTTTGTTGCTTTCTAGCATGTATTTGCTATATTTTGAGAGGAAATTATATGGTCTTTCAGGAATAGGGCATGTTTGTTAGTTTTGAAAAATAGAATTCAAGTTATTTAACGTAATAAGTGTACATGTCTGAAAATAGTCTGAATTTCAAAGAAAACTGTAGATTCCGACCTTAGGTCGCCGACGTCGCGACCAAGATCCAACGTCACTTTGACGTCGTGTGCCCAGTGGGTAATGCTGTCTGGCAGCAGCAAGCAATTGATGATGATTTGTGCTTCCCAGCAAAGTGACATGTTCAAGTATTATTTAAGAGACTTTCCCCCAGATATTTTACAACATACATAGCGAGCTCTGCTGTAACACGAGTAGCGTCAATACTATGACATGGTAAAGGTCAAAACACAGTTAACTACCGTAATACTAACACACTTAACTCCCTTGTTAAGGGGAGGCCACCCTATCGTAGTTCCAAACAAGCTTTCTCTCCTTTGCCCATCTGTATTTAGTTTCGTTAGACAGGTTACCAAACAAGGGAGGTTATTGTGACGTCACAAAGTTCTGCTCTGACGTCATTATGTCAAAGTGTATTTATTTTAGGTAAACACATGCCAGAGTGCTATCAATAAAATCGAAGTCAGGGTAGATCTCTGTCGATACTCTTAGTACTTAGATACTAGATCTGAAATTCATGGCGTTTAATAGTGTTTTAAAATGTTTTATTACGTTGGAAATTATGAGTTCAACCGAGTACAGATTTCCGAACTCTACTGTATCGCTAGTACTATTTGCCTTACTGCGCATAACTTCAAGTTAAAAGAAACAGAACGTAGGATCATGAATGACAAAGGTCGTTCATCAATGAAACGTTGCGTTTTTGAAGTCAGTTTCACACAGGTGTAACATAAAATGGCCGACAAAAATGTGTCCACTGTCAGTGCGATTTTATTGCTAAAAACCGTGATTATTTTCGCCGCTCAGTATTTAGGAAGGGGCAGTCCGGGAAAATACGGACATAACCTATAAATACGGACACTTTCCTAAAAAAGCCGACTTCTTACGAACTATTACTAACAGGATTACAGTACGGGTTTTACCTTTTTGGTAGTTCATTGTTTTCCTCTCAGTTCCACACGCAGAACCGTCTATTCCACACTCAGAACCGTCTACGTCACACAAAATATGACGTGTAGACGTCCATACCTTTTTTCCAAGAAGTCAATTGATGTCCAACGCTTCCTTTCCGATTTTTCGTCAACATCGATAGGGTGTTGTAACACTGCTATTACAGGTAAAATTTTCAGAAAAATATTCAATAAATAGTACATTTATGTAGATGATTTGTTTTTTTTCCAGACAGTTACAAGTTTGATGGTGTTTTAAAGAAAAAATGTTGAGAAATTGAGATTTTAAAATCGTCCAAATTTTCCCATGCCACTTTTGAGCAGTCGGATAAATACGGACACACGATTTCTGAGAGCTCAATGCTCTTATTTATGCAGGGTGCGTATTTCCGCTATATATTGTATGTTTAATATGCTACTGCTAATCGAATGGTACAGGGCGACATTAGGCCTGTCCTTTTAGAAAGAAGGTTTAATGCTCGGCCGTTTCCAAAGGTCCATTATCATACTCTTTTTTTAACAGCACTGAACACACCCATGGTTACCCCTTTAAAGTTTCATTATCGTCAGAATGCGCATTTGGCTCAAGCAGGTGAGCAAACTTAGGCTTTAAATGTTGCAATCACTTAACATTAAATACAGTACTGAACTGGCTCAATTTTTCAAAGAGGAACTTCAGCATTTATGAATTTCTTGTTACAACGTGTACTGTGATTAAAACGTCTACAACATCACAGTTGTGTCCTTTCTCTAACTAACTGCACTTTTTTTTTTTTTTTACAAAACATCTTGGGATTTCCTTGGAATATATATGGAATTAAGTAGTATATGCAACATATAGCGGAAATACGCACCCTGCGTTTCTTTTTCCTTTCAGTATACATAGTAAAGAAATAAAAACAATCATCGTACACTAAGGGGTTATGTCCGCTGGGTGGTATGGGGGTTTTGATGCGTTAGCTTTATATGAGTATATCTTCCACGTATTCTTGGTATTTTGACTGTTGGATATCCACAGCAAATGTTCCCTTGTTGGACTCCGAGGTGGGTGAGAAGCGTGGAAGATGAATTCTTAACGCCACATCATGGCATCAAAAAAACGGACAAACTACTAACAAACGGAAAAAAACAGAACATGAATCTGATACTGAGGAACCAGTGATCAATCAAGCCTTTCCTCGTTTTCTCATTATCGAATCGGAAAACGGGGAAAAACCTATTGTAAAACAAATTAAAAAATTAAAAAACAAAACTCTCCTGATTGAAACAGAAAAAAAATCTCATTCAGATAATTTATTAACAATTACACAAATTTTAAATACCAAAGTAAAATGCTATCCTCACACCTCTGTGAACATCTCCAAATGCGTCATCAGGTGCCCGGATCTCTCCGGAGTACCTGAAGACGAAATTATTCACGAGCTTGCACCACAGTTGGTAACTGCAGCTCGCCGAATAACCATAAAGAGGAATGATCAAATTATTTATACAAACTATACTCACATTTGCAACACCAGTCTTACCAAAAAACAATAAAGGAGACATATCTGCAATTGCATGTTGACGCCTACATCCCAAACCCGTTACGTTGCTATAACTGCCAAGCATTTGGGCACCACAACTCCAGGTGTACTAAAGAAGAACGTTGTGGTAAATGTGGCGAGTCTGCATTCAAGCATAACGAATCAGATTGTCCTACTGACCTCAAATGTACCAACTGCGGTCTAGGACATCACGCAAATTCAAAATCATTATAAAACACATATATAACCCCATAACACAATTGCAAAATGAATGGTATTTTACAATTATTTGAAACGGATGGATGGCCAATAAATGACATTAGTGGAGGTGAAGATGATAACTGAAAATGTGTCATGATTTTATTGTATTGCCTGCGTAGCAGGGCAGACACTTAGGGATCACTTTTTCCATTGTCATCGTCCATCACACTTAAATCTGCAACCTAATATTGGCCATAACTTGAAAATAATTTGACAAAAATTTGACATGTTTATGAAACTTCATACACATCTTCATAACCTAAGGAATGAATTGTGTTTTACGGCACGTCGACACATAAATAGGTCATATTGTGCGCAAAAATTGATGAAAACTGAAGAAATGAAGTATTAATTAAAAATTAATATAAATATATAAAGATAAAACTATTAAAAAATAAGGGATGATAAGGTGTAATATAAACTATGTATGTAAATCAACGAATGCCCGTCAACGGGTTTATAAACAAGTAAATATATATAAAAACACATTATAATGATTTATATAGTCTGATCTCTTTTAGGAAATCTAAAACAAGACTAAAATCTAAAGTATCAAATAACTCTTTCATAGTATTAACATTGTAGTACCTTTGACGCATAGGATCAAAGTCTACACATTCCAATAAGATGTGTTTGACCGTTAACGGTGCAAAGCAGGTTATACATTCTGGTAATTGCTCACCTTGTAATAAATATGAATGAGTATAACGTGTATGCCCTATCCTGCACCGGGCTAGGACAACTTCCTCTCGTCGAATGGGTCTACTAGAAGAACGCCATTCTCCGAGTAACGGTTTAATTGGATGGAGTTTATTCTTAACTTACAAATCCCATGCGGTTTGCCAAGAGTTACGAATATATGTGTTAATACAACTTTTAAAATCAGTATAAGGTAATTTGGTATTAGATATATGTAAATATAATGCTGCCTTAGCAGCACTATCAGCTCTATCATTACCACGTATTCCTACATGGCTTGGAAGCCAGCAGAAAATAATAGCATTATCAATTATAAGAGAATTGTACTTTTCTAAAAGTTGAAGCACAACTGGGTTATCATGTTTCATATTACCCGGTGCCTGATGTGATGAAAGGGAATCAGAAAAGATTACAAAATGGTCATCATCAGATTCCTGAATATAATTTAAGGCGAGTTCAATTGCCTTAAGTTCAGCTGAAAAGATAGAGGCCTTGTCAGGCAGGCGGTTCTTTATGCTGTGTTTGTGAACAGCTGCTGCAGCTACCTTATCTCCATCTTTAGAGCGAACTGTGTAGATATGTTGAAAGTCACTGTATTTCGATTTAATTTCATTAAATTTGCTTAGAAAGACAGTAGGGTCTGTACTGGATTTGTTATTATTACAAAGATCAAAAATAATTGTTGGAGTTTCCAAAGTCCACGGTGGAATTTGTGGTACTTTGTACTTGGCAATCAAATTTAGGTCGATTTCAGGGTCTCTTAAATTTGGTTTAATACGAAGACCAAATAGTCGAATGGCCTTCGGTTTTCGATCAAAAAGAGGTTCACAACTAGGATAAAAAACATTATCGAAAGTTGGGTTTGAAGGGTTAGACTTTAATTTAATGTCGTATTGAAGAGCTAATTTGTCTCGTCTATGAGACAGTGATGGTTCATTAGCTTCAACATATAGACTTTCGACTGGTGATGTACGAAAGGCACCTACGGCGAGTCGTAATCCTTGATTATGTATAGGGTCGAGCATCTGCAAGTACGACTTGCGAGTCGATCCATATACTATCGAGCCGTAGTCCAGCTTGGATCTGATAAGAGATCTGTAAAGTCGCAAGAGGACTTTTCGATCTGCTCCCTAATTAGTGTTTGCAACAACTTTAAGTAAGTTAAGAGCTTTAAGACATTTGGCCTTTAAGTATTTAAGGTGTGGTATAAACGTTAATTTACGGTCGAAAATAAGACCAAAGAATTTTGTCTCATTCACTACTGGTATTCGTGACCCATCCAGTGTTAGATGAGGGTCTTCAAGATGTTTACGAAGTTGACAAAAGTGCATACAATTAGTTTTAGATTTAGCAAATTTAAAACCATTTTCATCAGACCAGGTCTGAAGTTTATTGAGACATTGTTGTAATTGTCTCTCGATAGTATTCATGTTTTTTGCACGATAACATATAACAAAGTCGTCAACATATAGCGAACAATTCACACCTGGATTGATGCATTTTACTATACTGTTAATCTTTATATTAAAAAGTGTGACAGAGAGTATGCTGCCCTGTGGAACACCCATCCCCTGTTCATGAATATCAGAGAGGGTTGAACCCATTCGGACTCGAAATTGTCTATCATCTCAGAATTTCTCTATACAAATGGGTAATCGGCCTCTAAGACCAATGTCATGTAGATCATTCATAATACCGTACTTCCATGCAGTATCATAAGCTTTCTCCAAGTCAAAAAATACAGCGACTAAATGTTCTTTTTTTTGAATAAACGATTCAAATCGTATGAGATTGTCTGTTGTGCCTCGTTGGCGCCGGAATCCACTTTGATACTTTGTTATCAGTTTGTTGGACTCCAGGTACCAAACGAGTCTCGCATCATTCGTTCCATGGTTTTTCATAAACAACTCGTTAAAGCGATTGGGCGATAATGTATTTGGTCCGTATGATCCTTTCCAGGTTTGGGGCTGGAATAACGATTGCTTCCCGCCAAGAATCGGGGAAGATTCCCGTCACCCAAACCTTATTAAATATATCAAGAAGGGTAGAGAGACAGGATTCAGGTAATTGTTTTAGTAATTGATAATGGTTATAATCAGGACCAGCTGATGTATCATGAGCCTTAAGGCAATTGAACTTGCCTTAAATTATATTCAGGAACCTGATGATGACCATTTTGTAATCTTTTCTGATTCCCTTTCATCTCTTCAAGCACTGGGTAATATGAAACATGATAACCCAGTTGTGCTTCAACTTTTAGAAAAGTACAATTCTCTTATAATTGATAATGTTATTATTTTCTGCTGGCTTCCAAGCCATGTAGGAATACGTGGTAATGATAGAGCTGATAGTGCTGCTAAGACAGCATTAGATTTACATATATCTAATACCAAATTACCTTATACTGATTTTAAAAGTTGTATTAACACATATATTCGTAGCTCTTGGCAAACCGCTTGGGATTTGTCAGTTAACAATAAACTCCATTCAATTAAACCGTTACTCGGAGAATGGCGTTCTTCTAGTAGACCCGTTCGTCGAGAGGAAGTTATCCTAGCTCGGTGCAGGATAGGGCATACACGTTATACTCATTCATATTTATTACAAGGTGAGCAATTACCAGAATGTATACCCTGCTTTGCACCGTTAACGGTCAAACACATCTTATTGGAATGTGTAGACTTTGATCCTATGCGTCAAAGGTACTACAATGTTAATACTATGAAAGAGTTATTTGATACTGTAGATTTTAGTCTTGTTTTAGATTTCCTAAAAGAGATCAGACTATATAAATCATTATAATGTGTTCTTATATATATTTACTTGTTTATATGCCCGTTGACGGGCATTTGTTGTTTTACATTACATAGTTTATATTACACCTTACCATCCCTTATTTTTTTAATAGTTTATCTTTATATATTTACACTTATTTTTAAATAATACTTCATTTTTCATAAATTTTTGCGCACAATATGACCTATTTATGTGTCGACGTGCCGTAAAACACCATTCATTCATTCATTTTAAGGGACTCTCGAAGTTCTTTGAGAGTGAATAGTTTATTGTATTTTTCCAAGTTTTTCGACTTGAAGTTCAGCTTCTTCTGTTCTTTTAGTTTCTTATTTTTCAGAAAATTTTGTTGACAATTTTCTGAAGAAGAATTTTTTGAAAAAGGTTCTGCCAAAGTGTTTGTAATATCTTTGACAGATGTTATATCTCTATTATCTGTTTTTAGATGATTTACAGAACTAGAATTACCTTTACCACTTATTTTGCGGACCATGTCCCATGTCTTCTTAAGAGATGAGCGAGAATTCAGCCTAGAGACGTAAGATCTCCAGGATTTCCTCTTGCTATCCTTAATAGTACGACGGGCTTTCGCACGAAAAACTCTAAAGTTATCTAAATTTGTTTGAGTTGGCCGCAAGTTAAAATTATTTAATGCAGCTTTACGATCGCTGACTGCCTTTTTGCAGTCATCGTCGTACCATGGTTTATGTGGGCGTTTAGGATCTGCCGAGGTTTTTGGAATGGTTTTATCAGCTATATCGTGAAGAGTTTTGATAAAAAGAGCAGTTGCGTCTTCGACATCCTCGAAAACGGAAGGCTTTAATTGTTCCTCGCAAAGAGATTGAAACGTAGTCCAATCAGCTTTGCAAAGTTTCCATCGTTGCATTTTTTCGAGAAGTGGAGGGCCGATATTTTCAAGAAATATGGGGAAGTGGTCACTTCCACAGAGGTCGTCTCCAACACTCCACGAAAAATCCATCAAAAGCGTTGGATCGCATATTGTTAAATCAATGGAAGAATGAGAGCCTGTAGCAGGATATAAATAAGTATGTGACTTGTTATTAAAATGACATAAATTGTTTATGGCTAAGAAATCCTAAATTTTCTTGCCTTTATCGTTTATATCTTTACAACCCCAGATGTAGTTGTGTGCATTAAAATCGCCCAAGAGTATAAAAGGTGATGGCAATTGTGCAACTAGGTGATTTAGATCTTTAGGGTCTAGTGAAGAACTAGGTGGTAAATATAAGGAACATATTGTTATTACTCTGTGCATAGTAACACTGACCGCAATAGCTTGCAAATTTGTTTTCAACGCAACAGGTCTGTGAGGAATGTTTCGATTAACGATTATCGAAACTCCACCAGTGGCCTTGTCCCCGGTATCACAAATATGATTGTATAGTGAGTATTGTTTAAAAGATACCTTATCACTTGTCTTCAAGAATGTTTCTTGAAGACAAAAGGCAATAGGGTTGTGTTCATTTAAAAGTAAGCTGATTTCATCATAATTTGGTTTCAAACCTCGACAATTCCATTGAATGATCTTATTAGTTTTACCCATTATTGAGCGTTAAGGCGACTTTTAATTTTATTTTTGGCCTTAGATTTAGGAGAGGTCTTAGGAGACTCAAGCAGCGACATCTCCACTGATGAATCCTCCTCCCTGGAAGAAGTCAGCTGAAGTGGCACCTCAACTAACTTTTCATGCGAGGATGGAAGTGGCTGTCGGAACCCTGTTACGTGTCCAATAACTCTTGACTTTCATTTTTACAGAGTTATGCCCCCTTTCATAAAACTTTAACCTGCAACGAAACCAGGCTCATGACCTCGTCTTAAATGAAGGAATGTTGTTACACATGTCCAATGACTCGGACATTCATTTTGGCAGAGTTATGCCCAGAGTTATGCCCCTTTTCATAAAACTTTAACCTGCAACCTAAACTAGCTCATAACTTGGCAAAATATTGACTTATGGTCATGACGTTTTATACAGTTCTTCCTTATCAAAAGGACATTTTTTTGTTGTTCCTTATCAATTATCCAATGCATATGTATGCCCTTTTCAATTTCATAAACTTTAACACTTTAAAATGTGTGACAGTTTCCTACATCTTTGACACGGGCCAAATGCATAAGTAATTATTATTTAAAATCAAAATATTAAGAATTTGATTGGGCAGTCTGTGGTCAAATGTTTCCTGATAAATTGTTTCATGTTGACTTAAAGGCATGGTTAGAAATAACATAACATAACATTTATGATTTACGAACAATGTCATAATTACACTCGCACACTGACGCGTTTATGTTATGCGGTAAATAGAATATGTGAAAGTGATTCCTCTGGAATATATATTTTCAAAATACACATGACAGCGATGATTTTCTTCGTATCTTGATGTAAACAATGTCATTTAGTGCATTTCTTTGAAATTATCGTGCAATAGCACAGCAATAACACACAAAGACTTTATCTTTATTCGGATATAAATCTGTTTTATGTAGATTTTCGTTTGTTCAGTTCACTCGAATGTCATCTGAAGTGCATATGAAACGCGCTATTTCATTGTTGAATTTAGATGATCTTCTCATGAATATTGATTAGGTGAAAAGTCGATCTGACCCGACATGACTTCAAAGGCAAAGTTGTCAGATCCAATAGCGGAGAGTATCAAAGTGTAATTAGGATATGATTTTAATGAGATTGGATAAAAACATGTATAACTGATATATGATATATATATTTATTATATACCTATCAATAGTTATATACATAGTACCTTCATTTGATAATAAGAGTAGGGCAGGTTCCCGGATTCCCATGTATCCTTCCCCTCTCTCTTGGGCGGCTCTAAATAACCTATACTGTGTTGAGCCGTTAAACAATATTCAACTCATTTGCTTTCAGTGGATTCATAAACCTGTATCACCTCTAGAGGTCTTCTGAATCCGTGTCAGTATGTTACTAAAATAGATTCCGTATCACTGTCATACTTAAAATAGAACAAGGAAATTCTCTCTAATGCTCGCAATTACACCAATTTGCACGAGAACGTCAAACAAACAAAACAAGTATTTCACACCAATGAACATTAACTTGTAAGCTGTAGCTACACCCCCAAATATATTAAGATACGCCCATTTCCCTCCTACGCTTTATCAACAAATAAGCCTAGAAACATTCAGAAACCTACTTTAATGCATAAGTATGCAACATAAATGTATTTTTTTTTAATCATATGTAGGAGGTACGGTATATAACTTAGTGAGATCCTTGATCTGTCATTTACCTACTCGAGGCGATACAAACTTTCAGAACACGTTACTCTAGTAATAATCCTATTAATGCATATGATATATACACATAACTGATACATGATATATATACACACATAACTGATACATGATATATATACACACATAACTGATACATGATATATACACAAATGAGATATATAATGCATATGATAAATACACACATAACTGATACTTATTTAAAATATATAACTTTGCATTTATACATCATACATGATATACACACGCAAAAAATAATCAGCAACAAAATGAACAATGAAAGACCAGATACAAATGTAGAACCGGAATGAAAATAAATAATGCTATACAAATAACAATGAAAAAGGATAAACAAAAGATATATATTGATGGATAACAATATGGGAGAATACATTTAATGATTTTATTACATTTGTATGGCAAAATATTATGTGAAACTCATTGCTATGGCAAAGGACAAATCACACGTTCATCGTCCTTTGCCAAAACAACATGTTCCCAGTAATAATTAACCCTACAAATGCAATAACCTAATGTTCAGAAGACTCACACATGATTAGCACTTAGCTGCAACTACTATGATTGTTCAGTACGATTCTGGATACATCTGGGATGTTTATTATTTTGTATGTATATCTTTAGTTAGTTTCTCTGGATGTGGACTTTATTGTTAGATATTTCATTTTGATGGGATGTAGTTTTGTTTACACCGTCTTGTCTATTTGGGCGCTGAAGACAGGATAATAGCGAGGATTGTGCGCATATAAAATCGATTCAAGCTAACCAGTAGGCCATATTGCCTACTGACCGTTCCAAGTCGGTAACCCTGTCTTCACCACCCTTTCTGTTGTTTTTTTGTCTCTTTCATTGTAGTTTCAAGTCCTTGTTTGCAGTACAGTGCGGACCTACGATGCCATTGCGTTCGGACGCTATGGTTTCTATAGGACCCTATATCATTTTATAATTTTTAAGAATTTTACCGATTCAAAACAGTCAACGTGAGACAAGAATGCAGTCTTACATTATGTTACAAGCACTACCTAAAATGCAAACATGAAGCTGAACTGGTCCAATAAATATAACAACACCACCAAAGATGTATGATATATTTGTCATATATTTGTATAACAATCGTACTACCAAAGATCAAGTATAAATGATGTTATGCAAAACACAGCGTATGCACCTTTGTTTTAAACTACGTAAATTCATCAAATGAAAGTGGTAATTACATGATCATCTACAGCATGACAAACGATATTCTATAACATTTAAAATTTGTCCGAGAAAAGAACATTAGGGTAGCAAAACTAATGTAGATCCACATGCAGAAAGGAATTACAACATATGTCGGTGTTTAGTTAATGTCATTTAAATTGAACCATAATTAAATTGTAAGACGAGGTCCTGTTCTGCTCTACTAGCTAAATAATTGAAAGGCTGTGATTTATTATTCATTTATAAAAGATACCAAACACATTGCCAGATATGATGCATCAGACTTACAAATCCCTGCAAACTGCCCAAATGACTCAGAAAAATAAGCATACAGAAATATAACTGGAAATAGATCAAGATTCAGAAATTGAGCTGAATGATTTATATGTAAACTTATAAACTGTTCATACAGACACTTCACAGAGGTGTCATCAAACATAACAAACTTAATAAAACGTAAACTCAATGAATATTTTGGTAAAAGTAGGTCACGATGACCTAGTTTCCAGGGTATGGTAAGTACTTGATCAGAGGAAGGTGCTGTTAAAATTTGATAAAGATCAGACATGTTAATGCTGAGCTAGAAATCCTCGCTGTCAATAGGAATAACTTTTTTTTTTATAGAAATTTTAAAAGTTAAGTTACGACCATCGGACTTTTTACAGGAATTGCAACATTTTCCATTGACGGCGGAAACAAATAATTGTTTGGCACTCAAATACCATTTGATACATCAAACAAGTCTGAATTGTTGGGCTGCGGTTGAGACACTGGTGTTATTCTCTGAACAAGTCTTAAAGGAGGGTATAATGCAACAGATGGTTGAATAGATCGGGGTGTTTCACGTATACATCTGATTAACGGTACTTTTTTGGTCCCTTTTCTTTTCTGTTGCTGTAAATCTTGGTTGTTTCTCAGTATTTTTATTTTTTAACAGGTGTTCTTGCAATGAGCCTTCGACCACGGTTGTCAGCAATTAATGTTTCTAATACAGAGTTGATTACGGTAAGTCGAGATCTAATACTGGGATCTTGCATGTCTTCATAAAGCTGTGCCATATTTTGTTCAAAAAAAAATAGTTGGTTCTTATGAAGCATTTTATTATCATTACCATCTATTAATGGTGTAATAACTAAATTTGGTTCTATTTCTGAATCTGTTTCCTTTGAAAAACCGGCACATCTTATTGCATGCACTTTGTGTATATGTTTACATAATAATTCTTTGTCCGGACAATCGCATGTGTATAAATGACCACATAACAAAATACAAGGAGCTTGGTTGCACTTTATAAAGCATGAGGACAAAGAACATGTATCTGATAAATGGCACACAGTGTAAAAACTGTCAGAGCTTGATGAATGCACATGCTATTGTTCTTCATTAATATGAATAATATAACCATTAGGAATAACCAAACTTGATATATGTCTATCTGACCTGTAATATAACATTTCCGAAGGTTGTGCTGTAAGTTTTTCGACTAAGAAAATAATGCTCCTCAATTTTAATTAAAGCATGAATTAATGAATCAACCCTTCGGTTCATTTTGTTCTGAAAGATATGATGTTTTAAAAATTTGTGAAAATTTTCAACATAGTTATTGGTCGTTATTTCTGTTTGAAGATCTTTTTGCCTAAAACCAATACACCATTTTTCAGGCCTTGACAAATACAATTTAGTAAAATAGTTAATGAACAATGGGTTAGTATCCCTATATTTATTTAAAAAGGTGTCAAGTAAGAGTTTATATTCAACTCCGAGCGACAATGCATTAAATGTTTAATATCATTTTCTAATAAAAGGCGATCTTCAGCCAAACAGTACTTTCTCGTATTTCTAAATAATCTTTTAAGGACATGCCACTTACACAGATAATGCTTTAAAGAATTACCATCTACATTAAGTGCTGCATTATACAGTGGATCAGTGTCGTCATCTGTCATAATGAAGTTTACTGCTGTGTCTGGGCACCTCCTTTGTTCTGATTTAAAAAAAAATATGTTAAAGCAACCTCATCTTCTCGATTACAAATGCAAAATGCCACTGGATAGCCTCTTTTATATTCGTCGACAACTAAACGTGTAATCAATTTAAACATACAACTATTGGTTCCATGCGTTGAATCAAAACAAATAATGCGTGATGCAAATTCATTATACATTGTAGTCTGTTCATTAGGCATTAACACTAGCATAAAATCATTGGATCGTAAACCAGAGGCACTAGAATCTACTTCATGTTGTGGTTTAAAGAATAAAATTGGATTATTATCTTTTGACTGTAGCTCTCTTACCAGATATAAAACAGACGTTTCATCATCAGAGGCACGATTATTTTTACTATTTAAAAAGTGTCTATATATAGCGTTTATATGTTTCTTAGTTATTAGATGATTTCGCTTATAAATAAAACTATTTCTACAGTCCAGTTTGGCAGCATTGCCACACAAGTCTTCTAATATTTTATTTGGAGAATACCCATAGACAGTTTAGCAAAGATTTCATTTCTGACAGATTTCGGTAACGGCAAATATTTTGTATCTTTCAAGTCCAAGGAATGAGTATGTGTTTTAATATAGTTCACATTGACAGTGCCATCAGAGATAATGTGTACATACATTCTGGAAGGGCAAATAGAATTCAATCTGCATGAACCTTTTATATTTTTTGTCCTGCTCTGCCTTTACTCGTACTACTTTTGGGAATATATTTACATTGTTTGCCATTTCTATTACAAATAAATTGTTGTGATGTGCAAAATTTAGTAGTAACTTTCTGGCGAGGTTTCATGAAAAATACATCATTATCAAGTTCCTCCTGATCTTTCCAAGAAATAAAATCATTATAATTACAAAAGGATAATTTAGAAATAGCAATGTCACATACATCTGGAAAACATGTTTTATCATTGCTTTAACAGAAGAAAATAAAGTATTACAATTATCTGAAAAGCAATTTATGTGTTTTTTTTTGTATTAACTGTTTCTTTAATATTGTTGCAATTGTTACTATCATGTTTATTTTTTGTGTGCCTATTTAAATTTGATTTTGTGCAAAACTTGGCAAGACACAAAGAGCATTCAAATTTGCCACTTCCCTTTCCCGCTCTTTTCTTATCATCCATCATTTCCTTATTTCCAGGTTCTCTTCCATTGTTTGCGCTTTCAATCTCTCTCTCTTTGTTGGCATTCTGTCTTTCATTCTCGTCCATACTGACAACTTCAACATTGTCCAACGTTCTTGCAAAATATATTTGTTCAGTCATGGCCTCATTCACACCAGAATTTTCAATCATACTTTCTGCCTCTCTTACATCAATCACACGTTCTGCCTCTCTTACATCAATCACACTTTATGCCTCTCCTATATCAATCACACTTTCTGCCTCTCTTACATCAAACACATCTTCAATGGCACTATCATAGTGATCCCCACCAAAGCTTAAATAAATAATATGAACAGGTGGTAAATCTGTATCTTCAGAGTTGTGAGAAAGAGTAGTCACTTGCAAATTGTCAGGACTTCCACCCATTGTGACATACAAATCGCGCCTAAATGTCTACTTAAAGCAATGATACATTCTTGTCCTGCATACACACCATTTAACGATAGACGATTAAGTTGTTCCAGCCTGGTCTGATATGGATCTACATTAATTTCAGGTATAAAATAATTCATATTATTCCTAATATGCATTACTGCATAGTTTCTTCAATCTGCATGGTGGTCTTCTGAACCAAAAAGGCCAAAACTAACGGATCTTAATAAACAGTTACCATCACCTAGAATATTCCTTCTTCTAAGGTGGAAACCTCTCAGGTATTCATCCTGGTTAAAGACTTCAACAGTGACGTTCTGAAAAAGAATATTTAAAATATAACATTAAATACAGGGATCAATTTAATACAGATTAGATTATATATTTTAAATGATTATCAAATAATGTCGCTTGTACCTTCATATGTTGTTTCAAAGTGTCATTTATAAGTATACTGATGGTCAAGGAAAACGCACCATTAACTCCATAAGTTTATGCTGTTGGATTATTCTGAAACCATTTATTTTGTATTTTTTTCTTTTTGTATTTGCTTCTTGATACATAACTTATCTTACATGTTTACAAACTCTGTCCATATGTTGAGCTTATGAAATAATGCATATATATGCAGATTAAAAGTCTGTATTTAGAAACGGGTACCTAAAATAACTGCAATTGAGTATGCGTAAAATGAATTTAGATTTGGTAACTCATAATTCGAAGAATGATAGGGCGACTCTTGCCTGGCTGATTGAGGTGGTTATATTCTAGTTTTAGAGTTCAGATTTGCAACATTTGTAAGTTACATATATACCTTATGGTATGTAAGCTGAGACACGGTTTTCATATGTTGTAAACATTGTATGTTGTTGGCGGATAGCTACTTTAACATTGTTTACTATGGATTGGCATAAAACGAGAAAAAAATCCACTAAATTTCAAGCCTTTGCGTCCATTGCAAACCCAGTTCAGCCTGCGAGTTACATAACATAAACGGAATGGTCTTAATTTAAAGAAAGAACAGAATAGTCCATTATATTTATGTAGCAGGTTAAGGGTTAAAAGGATTTGTTTTGTAGTGCGTTTTCATGCATTGTTCAATAGTAATACAGTAAAACTTGCTTATAATGAATTCCTGGGGACTTCCAAAAATACTTTGTTATAACCGAGGTTCGCTATATTCTTAAAAACGAATTAGGTTCAGTAATATAACAAATTCGATATGACAAAGGTGCTTTTGCTCATTATAAACATTTGACCAGTGATTACTGCAAATTGAAGATAGTTCATCCTTATCGTTTGTGTATTGAATAAAGAATTTTGAGTAATATATTGTATTTTTATGCCCCCGAAGTGTGGCATATAGTAGTCGCAAAAAGTGCTCAGCACAACAAGATGAGGTGTCGCGCGCAAAGTACATATACTGGGGCTAAGGTCAAGGTCACACTAAGAGGTCAAAGGTCAAACAGAAGTACTTTCGTGTCCGGCAAATAACTCTAGACATTCATGACATTCGACCTCTAAGTATGACCTTGACCTTGAACGGATGTGGCTGGAAGTTGCGCTCTGCATGTCGTCTCGATATGGTGAACATTAATGCCAAGTTATTTCAAAAACTCTCTCAAGCGGTTCAAGAGGTATGGAGAGGACACAAACTATAGTGCATATGACCTTTTGGCTGTTACTTGTGATACGCAGGCTTCATAACCGCTGCTCCCAACTAAATTCCATTATGTTTATTTCGCTCTTCGGGGCATTTAATTTTATTAGATACTGGGACAATACGCCGTACGACATGGGGAAGCATATGACTCCATGTCCACCGCCGTATGCATGCCATCTTCGGGATGGTTAAAATTGTGTACTATTGATTTTATGAATATTGAGTTCTGCTCAACCCGGGGCTAGAGGGCGTGAGCGGTAGCTAGCATATTACACTACCGTCTCAATCAAACCGAGACTGCAATATTTCGTATGTGTCGTGCTCGGCCGTTTCCAAAGGTCCATTGTCATACCTTTTTCTTTTTCGAGCTCTAAGTGTGACCTTGTCCGGACATGGCTTGAAGTTGCGCTTTGCACGTCGTCTCGATATGATGAATATTTGTGCCAAGTTATTTTAAAATCCCTCAAGCGGTTCAAGAGATATGGAGAGGACACGATTTGTGACGGACAGACAGAGAGACATCCAAGCTAAAGGCAATATGTATCCACCAGACATAACTAGTTTCATACATGTGCACATGAAAAGCCTTTAAGTAAAACATAGCATTGCAATATCTTTATTATAAAAAATATTTCTGAAAAAAATTAATCAACGTATTTGATTAATATACGATATATTTTAGTAAAGATATCATTTCTGACAGATTTCGGTAACGGCAAATATTTTGTATCTTTCAAGTCCAAGGAATGAGTATGAGTTCTACTATAGTTCACATTGACAGTGCCACATCAGAGATAATGTGTACATACATTCTGGTAGGGCAAATAGAATTCAATCTGCATGAACCTTTTATATTTTTTTGTCCTGCTCTGCCTTTACTCGTACTACTTTTGGGAATATATTTACATTGTTTGCCATTTCTATTACAAATAAATTGTTGTGATGTGCAAAATTTAGTAGTAACTTTCTGGCGAGGTTTCATGAAAAATACATCATTATCAAGTTCCTCCTGATCTTTCCAAGAAATAAAATCATCATAATTACAAAAGGATAATTTAGAAATAGCAATGTCACATACATCTGGAAAACATGTTTTATCATTGCTTTAACAGAAGAAAATAACATATTACAATTATCTGAAAAGCAATTTATGTGTTTCTTTTGTATTAACTGTTACTTTAATATTGTTGCAATTGTTACTATCATGTTTATTTTTTGTGTGCCTATTTAAATTTGATTTTGTGCAAAACTTGGCAAGACACAAGAACATTCAAATTTGCCACTTCCCTTTCCCGCTCCCTTCTTATCATCCACCATTTCCTTATTTCCAGGTTCTCTTCCATTGTTTGCGCGTTCAATATCTCTCTCTCTTTGTTGGCATTCTGTCTTTCATTCTCGTCCATACTGACAACTTCAACATTGTCCAACGTTCTTGCAAAATATATTTGTTCAGTCATGGCCTCATTCACACCAGAATTTTCAATCATACTTTCTGCCTCTCTTACATCAATCACACGTTCTGCCTCTCTTACATCAATCACACTTTATTCCTCTACTATGTCAATCACACTTTCTGCTTCTCTTACATCAAACACATCTTCAATGGCACTATCATAGTGACCCCCACCAAAGCTTGAATAAATAATATGAACAGGTGGTAAATCTGTATCTTCAGAGTTGTGAGAAAGAGTAGTCACTTGCAAATTGTCAGGACTTCCACCCATTGTGACATACATATCGCGCCTAAAATGTCTGCTTAAAGCAATGATACATTCTTGTCCTGCATACACACCATTTAACGATAGACGATTAAGTTGTTCCAGCCTGTTCTGATGTGGATCTACATTAATTTCAGGTATAAAATAATTCATATTATTCCTAATATGCATTACTGCCAAGTTTCTTAAATCTGCATGGTGGTCTTCTGAACCAAAAAGGCCAAAACTAACGGATCTAAATAAACAGTTACCATCACCTAGAATATTCCTTCTTCTAAGGTGGAAACCTCTCAGGTATTCATCCTGATTAAAGACTTCAACAGTGACGTTCTGAAAAAGAATATTTAAAATATAACATTAAATACAGGGATCAATTTAATACAGATTAGAGTATATATTTTAGATGATTATCAAATAATGTCGCTTGTACCTTCATATGTTGTTTCAAAGTGTCATTTATAAGTATACTGATGGTCAATGAAAACGCACCATTAACTCCATAAGTTTATGCTGTTGGATTATTCTGAAACCATTTATTTTGTATTTTTTTCTTTTTGTATTTGCTTCTTGATACATAACTTATCTTACATGTTTACAAACTCTGTCCATATGTTGAGCTTATGAAATAATGCATATATATGCAGATTAAAAGTCTGTATTTAGTAACGGGTACCTAAAATAACTGCAATTGAGTATGCGTAAAATGAATTTAGATTTGGTAACTCATAATTCGAAGAATGATTGGGTGATTTTTGCCTGGCTGATTGAGGTGGTTATATTCTAGTTTTAGAGTTCATATTTGCAACATTTGTAAGTTACATATATACCTTATGGTATGTAAGCTTAGACAAGGTTTTCATATGTTGTAAACATTGTATGTTGTTGGCGGGATAGCTACTTTAACATGGTTTACTATGGATTATCATAAAACGAAAAGTGTTCCACTAAATTTCAAGCTGCATTAACCTGTATCGGAATATATTCCTGATTCGTTTTATGCCTTATTATTGTTTGACTTCTGACAGTATTATGCAATGACAGTTTTTGAGAAAAGGATTTTTTTGTGCAATGTAACTGAAGAAACCCGGAAATGTACGTGCATTTCATAACACCAACGTGGACAGTGGAACAAAATATAGTGTGTGCACTTAATCCAGATATGCACGTTAATTTAAAAAAAATAAAATTAACACTTAACCCGCTAAGCATGACTATAATAGCCTTTGCGTCCATTGTGAACCCAGATTAGCCTGCGAGTAACATAACATAAACGGAATGGTCTTAATTTAAAGAAAGAACAGAACAGTCCATTATATTTATGTAGCAGGTTAAAGGTTAAAAGGATTTGTTTTGTAGTGCGTTTTCATGCATTGTTCAATGGTGATACAGTAAAACTTGCTTATAATGAATTCCTGGGGACTTCAAACAATACTTTGTTATAACCGAGGTTCGCTATATTCGTAAAAACGAATTAGGTTCAATAATATAACAAATTCGATATGGCAAAGGTGCTTTTGCTCATTATAAAGCTTTTGACCAGTGATTACTGCAAATTGAAGATAGTTTATCCTTATCCTTTGTGTATTAAATAAAGAATTTTGAGTATTATATTGTATTTTTGTGCCCCCCGAAGTGTGGCATATAGTAGTCGCACAAATTGCTCAGCACAAGATGAGGTGTCGCGCGCAAAGTACAGATACTGGGCCCAAGGTCAAGGTCACTCTAAGAGGTCAAAGGTCAAACAGAATTACTTTCATGTCCGGCAAATAACGCTAGACATTCATGACATTCGACCTCTTAGTGTGACCTTGACCTTGAACGGATGTGGCTGGAAGTTGCGCTCTGCATGTCGTCGCGATATGGTGAACATTAATGCCAAGTTATTTCAAGGTATGGAGAGGACACAAAATATAGTGCATATGACCTTCGAGCTCTAATTGTGACCTTGACCGGACAAGGCTTGAAGTTGCGCTTTGCACGTCGTCTCGATATGATGAATATTTGTGCCAAGTTATTTCAAAATCCCTCAAGCAGTTCAAGAGATATGGAGAGGACACGATTTGTGACGGACAGAGAGACAGACAAAGAGACATCCAAGCTAAAAGTAATATGTATCCCCCAGACATAACTAGTTTCATACGTGTGCACATGAAAAGCCTTTAAGTAAAACATAGCATTGCAATATCTCTATTATAATAAAGATTTCTGAAAAAAATAAATTAATATACGATATATTTGATTGTACAGTCGAACCTCGATAGCTCGAAGTCAGCGGGACCATAGGGATATGTTCGAGCTATCGGTTTGCTTCGAGGCATCGAGGTAACGATAAAAACCAAAATATCTATCCGAATTTGTGTACCACCCGAAATAGTGTTACTTGTGTACGTGATGTATCGTTCTCGGTACGTTTTTTTTACGCTCATGCATGTTTGTTTTAAACCTCATAACGGATATATAACATGTAATTGTTACACTGAAAATACAAGAAAAACTGCAATAATGTGTTTGTTTTATCATTTATTGAAAGAAATATCACACAAATAGATGTTAACATATATTCCGGAAGTCCGGATAATGAGAACAAGGTAAGACTGGTTTCGGTATATTATTTAATTAGAAAATCAACCTTGTTTAATTTATCGTAATTAACAGTAAACGAAGTTCACTTAACATAAATTTTATCTGTCTATTATCGCTTTTCAATCATAAATGTTCGCACTTTTAACAACCAACTTTATCTGATTTCGCACTATGATCGAACTTGCTACAAACAAATACAAACGCGTCGATTACAACTAATATGGCCGACGTCGCATGGCAACGGATCATCACCTTCGATTAAGCGGGGTTTAAATTCACACAAAAATGGATCTTCGGACCTCTCACCTATGCACTCGACCGGTCAAGACGTCTTATGTCTTCCGGTCTACTGGTGTTGAATTTATTTTTTACTTCTATTTTTAACTAGGGAACACTATTTTAATATTTTAAATATCTACGGGTAGGGTTTGGTGTTTAGGGTATAGGGTATAGTTATTTAGCAGTCTTATATACTATATGTTTGCTCTCTGATTATTATCAGGGTGCAAACAACTTAGATTGCTTTAGTGAGGTATTTACTTTGCGACTGGGGTGGTGAAACCATTCCGCCACGCAGTATAACTCACACAAGTTTTTTTTATATACCCTGGACGCTGAGTTCTATCCGAGGATATTAGTTTTTACTTGACTATAGAGTTTGTTTACGCCAGTGTTGGCTATATTTTTCATATCTTGGTGAGCACTATTCTAAATGCAACGTATCTACCTATTGTATTCAGTTTGACACATTCGCCCAAATCACAATAGGCTATTTTTAGACTCTATTTTTATCTAGAGGCGAGTGTTCAGTTTCTAAAATATTTCCACTTCGAAATAATTTTAGTTTCTGATAAGATCTGGTTAATAAAGGATTCTTATATATCTAATATATATCTATTAAAAGAAGATATTACATTTATTTAGTTATTGTATGCATATATACAACATATCTTTAGAAAAGTTTAGATTTTGAACTTAGAAGCATTGTTATCATAGAGGATTTTCGAAACTATCCATTACATTATTTACTACATACGTTTCAGTTCATTTCCGGTTTAAACAACTTATCTAAAAAAAAGGGCATCAGCTGGTCTAAATACGGTGACATTTAGCGTAGATGCACTTTTTCTAAATATACATATGTTATAGAGTGCATAGGTTGAATGATACGCTGACATTAGATGCGTACATATATAGGCTAGCCGCATTGCATTACATTGTACTGAACTGTACTGCACTGCACTAGTCCTATGAAGTTTAAATAGTGTTTTAATAGTGTCAATTATTTTATAGTGTCAATTAGTTTATAGTGTTTAAATAGTGTCATTTGTTTTAGTAAAACAGCATACTGTTACGTCAATTATATTTGACATAGTGACATACAGTGACATACATACACTTTATATAGTACAGGGTGTTGTACATTTATTATATATAAATTTAATCATTTACACTGCGTTAACAGTGTGCCGTTGCAAATTTATCCACTTTTATATAGTACAGGGTGTTGTACACTTATTATATATAGATGTAATCATATCAACTGTGTTAACAGTGTGCCGTCTGTGGATTAGTATATCTGCATAACATTATTTTTTAGTTACTTTCCGACTTATCCCAATACTCTCTGAACTTTTTATAATGCAACCTAGAACAAATAACTTGATGGATAATCTGGCCCTATTCGGCAGCGACACACACCATTTAACAAACAATACCTGGTCGTACAAAGTAATACTCAAATCTAAAAACAACATCCCTCTCACTCAACAGATTCCCATTATCAAACTCTCTACCATCATCTCAACTACCTTCAAAAATCAAATCAACAGAATAGTACCCCTCAAATCAGGAAATCTGCTGTTAGAAACAAAATCGGCAGAGTCCACAAATTCTATTCTGAAAATAAAACCTGTCTTTCAATTCTATCCCTGTTGAGGCGTTTATCCCAACAAATACTACTCGAGAAGGTGTTATGCATCACGTCCCTCTTGACACTGACTTAGATGAATTACTATTAAAATTCTTGGACCAGGATCTTAAATCCCCGAACATCCTTTTTCTTACAGTACTCCCAAACAAATATGGAACTAATACAGGAGCAGTTAAGGTGGTTGTCGCTTGGGAGAGTCTCCCCACTAAGATTCTTATTCACGAAACATACACCTCTTTTGACGTAGAAGATTATATCCCCCCGCCAATTAGACGTTTCAAATGCCAAGGCTTTGGCCATAAAATTGACAAATGTCGCGGGGCGGAAACTTGCGCAAAATGCGCCCAAAATCATCACACAAGTCAGTGTAAAACTATAACCTACTGCTGTGTGAATTGTGGAAGGACACAATCCACCCGCTATAGAGGCTGTCCTATTTATTCAATAGCCACAAGTATATCTCTTATTTCGAAAAGTAAAAAGGTCTCGTGGTATGTGGCTAACACAATCTTTCACGCCTCCCACCCTTCTACTGTAAATCACAAGCAAGAAACATACGCCTCGGAATTTAACTCAGAAGACTATTGCGCCCCTTCCCCCCAGACTAGTACTTGGAATGTTTTGGATAATAATGGATGGGAGGATCTTACAAACCATGATAAAATAGTAAAAGATAAAAACTGTCCCAACAAACAGGTTAAATCTTCTATTGATTCCCCTCCGTTTGTTGCAACCCCAATAGCAACCCATAGGGAGACGTCCTATACTCCAATTAACTCAACCCCAGACACGGAAGTCTTACCCATTACCCCCCATACTAACAGTAGCGAACTAAATAAGGGGAAAACTTTATCGACCGCCCCCGTTGCTCAATATAATGCTTCAACCCCTTTAATAAAAATAACAAATAAACTTGGGGAAAAACATATTCCCTCCCTATTAGACTTAATAGTACGCCCCTTTAAAGAACATCCTATATTACTGTCTCAAGTCCAAGCCCCTACTTATCCAGATAAATTAAAAACTAAAACCCAGAACAATCACCAATTGGATATGGAAACTGAGCTAGATAGCGAAATGTTACAGAGTAGTTTCTGGGGTCCCAATGTAAATAGGTTCTACAGGCAAAACGGTCAAATTGTCCGCCTCAACCAACCTGTCCTTGCTCCATCTAAACTAAACTAAAATACATACTGAGGCAAATAACTTAATTATTACTATCAATGACTCTATAGAAGAAATCGCGTGCCTAGAGCAACCATATACACCTCCTAGATTATTCGATGGTACCACTACCTTGTCCCGAGTATACAACAAAGCAATTAAGGTATTAGTTGAAGAGACGGTGTCCCCAATTCAGTTAAATCCTCTTCTTATAGATAACCACTCCGCCTCTTCCGAGATCGTCAGTAAACCTACAATCTCAGTCTGTAATACTGTCACTCCAACAAACTCACCAAACCCTGATTTTAAGCAATCGACCCCAAACCAATTCAGTCTTTCTATCTGCTCTTCCCCAAGTACCTCTGCGACGATCAGCGATAACAGTTTATTTGACGTGACTCAAAACACGACAGTATTATCACAGGAAAACACTAACGATTCGAGCTGGTCATCAAACATTAGTATCATACAAAGGTCGATCCTGGACCTGGCTGAATTCGATGAGACCCCAACCCCTAGTACCCCAATTAGGAGTCCATATTTCATGAATCTTCCTCCCAAACTTCCCCCAATAGAATAAATGTGACTTATAATTCCAATATTATAAATACAAATATAGATGTACTAACTAAAATTACTATCAGATTAATAAATGAAAAAACTAGACCTTGTGGCCCCTTATTAATCTCACATATTCAGAGAGAACTACTTAAGGCCATAAATCCCCCTCTAGTTAAGGGAATAAGCACAAAATCCAGCCCTCTCATAGTCAATTCCCAACCAGACAGAGATATCTTATTACGAATAACAAACCATAAAAAATTAAAGAAAAATAGGCTTTTAAAATCTCCTAAAAAATACCAGGTTCTCTTAAAGGGACTAAGACTCCACGAAAGACCATTTCTACATCTATAGCCACCAAGCGTCGAAATTCAGACATTAAGAAAAGTATCAATCAGTTTTTGAAATGAATGATTCAGTTAATATTATTTCTTTTAATGCGGGAGGGCTAACGCATACCAAACATGCTGAAATTAAACTCTTTTTAGATCTTAATCCCGAAGTAGACATCCTATGTATACAGGAAACTAAATTTAATAAAAATAACTTTAAATCTATTCCAGGATTCAGACATGAATTTAAATTCTTTAAGAAAGATAATAGCTGTGGGGGGCTGGCAGTATTTTTTAAGAATTACATTAATTATGAAGTCATCGATATTGACAATCCCACTGATATTGATAATGAAACCACAATTGAAGTCCAATTGTTTAAATTATTTTATAAAGACTTTTCCTTTATTTTATCTAATCTTTATTCCAGAAATTGTAATAGGAAATCACTTAATCATATCACTAATAAAATAAGTGAATATAAATTAAAAAATGTGATTATTACTGGAGTTTTCAACGCCCATCACCAGGCCTGGGGGTCTGATAACTCAAATAATAAAGGCAAAGAAATTTTAACTTGGGTAGATGAAAATAATTTATTTTTATTAAATGATGGCTCACCAACACGCTTAGATAAAGGGACGGGAAACCTTACTCACATAGACTTATCCTTCTGCACAAACTCGCTATCTTTAATTTCCCATTGGTCCGTTTTAAATGACAACTGGGGATCTGATCATTTCCCCATCTTTCTATCAGTCCAATTGTCTTCGGAGAAGATCTCCCACGAGCATTACAATCAGGATAGGTTTAATTATAATAAAGCAGATCGGGACCTCTTTGATATTTTATGTCAAAAACTTAAACCTGATGATTTAATTACAGAAGATATTGATATTTTTAATAATAACATCACGGACGCTATACTTAATATAGTCCACCAAAGCGTCCCTATCTACAATAAAATGCTTAGAAAGAAAAACGTCCCATGGTGGAATTCTGAATGCAAAGAAGCCGTTATAAAACGTAAATACATGCTCAACAAACTTTAAAAAAATCCATCCGAAGTGAACCTACACAATTTTAAGCAAGCAGAATATGATTCAAAGAAAATTATTACAAAATCAAAAAAAGCAACTGGGATTAATTCATAACCTCATGTTCTTTAAAACAAACAAATACAAAACATTTTTGGAATAAAATAAATAGAATAAGAGGAAAATCCTTCTCATCCATTCCACTATTAAAAACCAACCTGCAATATGCAACTACGAACAAAGATAAAGCGGATCTCTTAGCTAAACATTTTTCACAAGTTTCGAGCAAAAACAATCTCAGCAAAAATACCAATGATTATCAACATAATTTTGAAAACAATTTTAATACAAAACTAACTGATATAGATGAAAATGATGACACTAACTATTTACTTAATACCCGTTTTTCTCTCTTCAAAAAATCTCACTCCGATAATTTACTAACAATGACACAAATTTTAAACACAAATGTCAAAAATGCTACCCTCACCCCTCTATGAACATCTCCAAAGGTGTCATCAGGTGCCCGGATCTCTCCGGAGTACCTGAAGACGAAATTATTCACGAGCTTGCGCCACAGTTGGTAACTGCAGCTCGCCGAATAACCATCAAGAGAAATGACAAAATTATTAGTACAAATACTATCATACTCACATTTGCAACACACGTCTTACCAAAAACAATAAAGGTGGCATATCTGCAATTGCATGTTGACGCCTACATTCCAAACCCGTTACGTTGCTACAACTGCCAAGCCTTTGGGCACCACAACTCCAGGTGTACTAAAGAAGAACGTTGTGGTAAATGTGGCGATTCTGCATTCAAACATAACGAATCAGATTGTCCTAACGACCTCAAATGTACCAACTGCGGTCTGGGACATCACGCAAATTCAAAATTATGTGAAAATTTCAAAAAGAAAAAGAAATCATAACAGTTAAATATACACAAAACATTCCCTTTCCAGAAGCAAGAAAATTAATTGAAGAAAAATATAAAATTTCAAGTCCGACCTCTTACGCATCTATTCTCAAAACAAAAGCAACACACACAGAAAGCAGGGATGCAAGTACGCAATACGAACCACAGTCAGAAATTCAAAATACAAAGAATACTTCCTCAGTATCAAATCCGAACAAAAATCAACAAATACAACATAACAAACCAAAATTAAACTTTTCACCTAATCAAACTTTTACATTTAAATCAAACACAAAACCGGCAAGCTCTGGCAATGTCAAGAGCATGTCAGTTTCTCAGAATTGGAAAGGGGGTTCTTCTAAGCCTGCGAAGTTTAGTAGCTCCCCAGTCGTGAAGCCTAATACTTCCTCGGTTGGAAGGCCTAGTGCTGCTCCAACTAGGGAAGTTGGAAAGCCTAGTGCTGCTCCAACTAGGGAAGTTGGAAAGTCTAGTGCTTCTCCAACTAGGGAGCACAAGGAGCAGCCAAAGGTGTCTAATGGCCCTATTGAGCTGCATAACAAATTCGAACAGCTCATGGACATTTCAGAGCCGGCAGCTGCACTGCCACTTCCATCCTCGCATGAAAAGTTAGTTGAAGTGCCACTTCAGCTGACTTCTTCCAGGGAGGAGGATTCATCAGTGGAGATGTCGCTGCTTGAGTCTCCTAAGACCTCTCCTAAATCTAAGGCCAAAAATAAAAATAAAATTAAAAGTCGCCTTAACGCTCAATAATGGGTAAAGCTAATAAGATCATTCAATGGAATTGTCGAGGTTTGAAACCAAATTATGATGAAATCAGCTTAATTTTAAATGAACACAACCCTATTGACTTTTGTCTTCAAGAAACATTCTTGAAGACAAGTGATAAGGTATCTTTTAAACAATACTCACTATACAATCATATTTGTGATACCGGGGACAAGGCGACTGGTGGAGTTTCGATAATCGTTAATCGAAACATTCCTCACAGACCTGTTGCATTGAAAACAAAATTTGCAAGCTATTGCGGTCAGTGTTACTATGCACAGAGTCATAACAATATGTTCCTTATATTTACCACCTAGTTCTTCACTAGACCCTAAAGATCTCAATCAACTAGTTGCACAATTGCCATCACCTTTTATACTCTTGGGCGATTTTAATGCACACAACTACATCTGGGGTTGTAAAGATATTAAGCAATAAAGGAAAACAAATTGAGGATTTCTTAGCTAAAAACAATTTATGTCTTTTTAATAACAAGTCACATACTTATTAACATCCTGCTACAGGCTCTCATTCTTCCATTGATTTAACAATATGCGATCCGCTTTTGATGGATTTTTCGTGGAGTGTTGGAGACGACCTCTGTGGAAGTGACCACTTCCCCATATTTCTTGAAAATATCGGCCCTCCACTTCTCGAAAAAATGCAACGATGGAAATTTCGCAAAGCTGATTGGACTACGTTTCAATCTCTTTGCGAGGAACAATTAAAGCCTTCCGTTTTCGAGGATGTCGAAGACGCAACTGCTCTTTTTACCAAAACTCTTCACGATATAGCTGATCAAACCATTCCAAAAACCTCGGCAAATCCTAAACGCCCACATAAACCGTGGTACGACGATGACTGCAAAAAGGCAGTCAGCGATCGTAAAGCTGTATTAAATAATTTTAACTTGCGGCCAACTCAAACAAATTTAGATAACTTTAGAGTTTTTCGTGCGAAAGCCCGTCGTACCTGCTACAGGCTCTCATTCTTCCATTGATTTAACAATATGCGATCCAACGCTTTTGATGGATTTTTCGTGGAGTGTTGGAGACGACCTCTGTGGAAGTGACCACTTCCCCATATTTCTTGAAAATATCGGCCCTCCACTTCTCGAAAAAATGCAACGATGGAAATTTCGCAAAGCTGATTGGACTACGTTTCAATCTCTTTGCGAGGAACAATTAAAGCCTTCCGTTTTCGAGGATGTCGAAGACGCAACTGCTCTTTTTACCAAAACTCTTCACGATATAGCTGATCAAACCATTCCAAAAACCTCGGCAAATCCTAAACGCCCACATAAACCGTGGTACGACGATGACTGCAAAAAGGCAGTCAGCGATCGTAAAGCTGTATTAAATAATTTTAACTTGCGGCCAACTCAAACAAATTTAGATAACTTTAGAGTTTTTCGTGCGAAAGCCCGTCGTACCTGCTACAGGCTCTCATTCTTCCATTGATTTAACAATATGCGATCCAACGCTTTTGATGGATTTTTCGTGGAGTGTTGGAGACGACCTCTGTGGAAGTGACCACTTCCCCATATTTCTTGAAAATATCGGCCCTCCACTTCTCGAAAAAATGCAACGATGGAAATTTCGCAAAGCTGATTGGACTACGTTTCAATCTCTTTGCGAGGAACAATTAAAGCCTTCCGTTTTCGAGGATGTCGAAGACGCAACTGCTCTTTTTACCAAAACTCTTCACGATATAGCTGATCAAACCATTCCAAAAACCTCGGCAAATCCTAAACGCCCACATAAACCGTGGTACGACGATGACTGCAAAAAGGCAGTCAGCGATCGTAAAGCTGTATTAAATAATTTTAACTTGCGGCCAACTCAAACAAATTTAGATAACTTTAGAGTTTTTCGTGCGAAAGCCCGTCGTACCTGCTACAGGCTCTCATTCTTCCATTGATTTAACAATATGCGATCCAACGCTTTTGATGGATTTTTCGTGGAGTGTTGGAGACGACCTCTGTGGAAGTGACCACTTCCCCATATTTCTTGAAAATATCGGCCCTCCACTTCTCGAAAAAATGCAACGATGGAAATTTCGCAAAGCTGATTGGACTACGTTTCAATCTCTTTGCGAGGAACAATTAAAGCCTTCCGTTTTCGAGGATGTCGAAGACGCAACTGCTCTTTTTACCAAAACTCTTCACGATATAGCTGATCAAACCATTCCAAAAACCTCGGCAAATCCTAAACGCCCACATAAACCGTGGTACGACGATGACTGCAAAAAGGCAGTCAGCGATCGTAAAGCTGTATTAAATAATTTTAACTTGCGGCCAACTCAAACAAATTTAGATAACTTTAGAGTTTTTCGTGCGAAAGCCCGTCGTACTATTAAGGATAGCAAGAGGAAATCCTGGAGATCTTACGTCTCTAGGCTGAATTCTCGCTCATCTCTTGAGAAGACATGGGACATGGTCCGGAAAATAAGTGGTAAAGGTAATGCTAGTTCTGTAATTCATCTTAAAACAGATAATGGAGATATAACATCTGTCAAAGATATTACAAACACTTTGGCAGAAACTTTTTCAAAAAATTCTTCTTCTGAAAATTGTCAATCAAATTTTCTGAAAAATAAGAAACAAAAAGAACAGAAGAAGCTGAACTTCAAGTCGAAAAACTTGGAAAAATACAATAAACTATTCACTCTCAAAAAACTTCGAGAGTCCCTTAAAAAGGCTCATGATACATCAGCTGGTCGTGATGATATCCATTATCAATTACTAAAACATTTACCTGAATCCTGTCTCTCTAACCTTCTTGATATATTTAATAAGGTTTGGGTGACGGGAATCCCCGATTCTTGGCGGGAAGCAATCGTTATTCCAGTCCCCAAACCTGGAAAGGATCATACGGACCCAATAATTTATCGCCCAATCGCTTTAACAAGTTGTATATGTAAAACCATGGAACGAATGATTAATGAGACTCGTTTGGTACCTGGAGTCCAACAAACTGATAACAAAGTATCAAAGTGGATTCCGGCGCCAACGAGGCACAACAATCTCATACGATTTAAATCGTTTTTTAGGGAAGCTTTCATAAAAAAAGAACATTTAGTCGCTGTATTTTTTGACTTGGAGAAAGCTTATGATACTGCATGGAAGTACGGTATTATGAATGATCTACATGACACTGGTCTTAGAGGCCGATTACCCATTTTTAAAGAGAAATTCTTAGATGATAGACGGTTTCGTGTCCGAATGGGTTCAACCCTCTCTGATATTCATGAACAGGAGATGGGTGTTCCACAGGGCAGCATACTATCTGTCACACTTTTTAATATAAAGATTAACAGTATAGTAAAATGCATCAATCCAGGTGTGGATTGTTCGCTATATGTTCACGACTTTGTTATATGTTATCGTGCAAAAAACATGAATACTATCGAGAGACAATTACAACAATGTCTCAATAAACTTCAGACCTGGTCTGATGAAAATGGTTTTAAATTTTCAAAATCTAAAACTAATTGTATGCACTTTTGTCAACTTCGTAAACATCATGAAGACCCTCATCTAACACTGGATGGGTCACCAATACCAGTAGTGGATGAGACAAAATTCCTTGGTCTTATTTTCGACCGTAAATTAACTTTTATACCACACCTTAAATACTTGAAGGCGAAATGCCTTAAAGCTCTTAACTTACTTAAAGTTGTTGCAAACACTAATTGGGGAGCAGATCGAAAAGTCCTCTTGCGACTTTACAGATCTCTTATCAGATCCAAGCTGGACTACGGCTCAATAGTATATGGATCGACTCGCAAGTCGTACTTGCAGATGCTCGACCCTATACATAATCAAGGATTACGACTCACCTTAGGTGCCTTTCGTACATCACCAGCCGAAAGTCTATATGTTGAAGCCAATGAACCATCACTGTCTCGTAGACGAGACAAATTAGCTCTTCAATACGCCATTAAATTAAAGTCTAACCCTTCAAACCCAACTTTCGATAATGTTTTTAATTCTAGTTGTGAACCTCTTTTTGATCGAAAACCGAAGGCCATTCGACCATTTGGTCTTCGTATTAAACCAAAATTAAGAGACACTGAAATCGACCTAAATTTGATTGCCAAGTACAAAGTACCACAAATTCCACCGTGGTCTTTGGAAACTCCAACAGTTATTTTTGATCTTTGTAATAATAACAAATCCAGTACAGACCCTACTGTCTTTCAAAGCAAATTTAATGAAATTAAATCGAAATACTGTGACTTTCAACATATCTACACAGATGGCTCTAAAGATGGAGATAAGGCAGCTGCAGCAGCTGTTATTTACAAACACAGCCTAAAGAGCCGCCTGCCTGACAAGGCCTCTATCTTTTCATCTGAACTTAAAGCAATTGAACTTGCTTTAAATTATATTCAGGAATCTGATGATGACCATTTTGTAATCTTTTCTGATTCCCTTTCATCTCTTCAAGCACTGGGTAATATGAAACATGATAACCCAGTTGTGCTTCAACTTTTAGAAAAGTACAATTCTCTTATAATTGATAATATTATTATTTTCTGCTGACTTCCAAGCCATGTAGGAATACGTGGTAATGATAGAGCTGATAGTGCTGCTAAGGCAGCATTATATTCACATATATCTAATACCAAATTACCTTATACTGATTTTAATAATTGTATTAACACATATATTCGTAACTCTTGGCAAGCCGCTTGGGATTTGTCGGTTAACAATAAACTCCATTCAATTAAACCGTTACTCGGAGAATGGCGTTCTTCTAGTAGACACATTCGTCGAGAGGAAGTTGTCCTAGCCAGGTGCAGGATAGGGCATACACGTTATACTTATTCATCTTTATTACAAGGTGAGCAATTACCAGAATGTAAACATCATGAAGACCCTCATCTAACACTGGATGGGTCACCAATACCAGTAGTGGATGAGACAAAATTCCTTGGTCTTATTTTCGACCGTAAATTAACGTTTATACCACACCTTAAATACTTGAAGGCCAAATGCCTTAAAGCTCTTAACTTACTTAAAGTTGTTGCAAACACTAATTGGGGAGCAGATCGAAAAGTCCTCTTGTGACTTTACAGATCTCTTATCAGATCCAAGCTGGACTACGGCTCAATAGTATATGGATCGACTCGCAAGTCGTACTTGCAGATGCTCGACCCTATACATAATCAAGGATTACGACTCGCCTTAGGTGCCTTTCGTACATCACCAGCCGAAAGTCTATATGTTGAAGCCAATGAACCATCACTGTCTCACAGACGAGACAAATTAGCTCTTCAATACACCATTAAATTAAAGTCTAACCCTTCAAACCCAACTTTCGATAATGTTTTTAATCCTAGTTGTGAACCTCTTTTTGATCGAAAACCGAAGGCCATTCGACCATTTGGTCTTCGTATTAAACCAAAATTAAGAGACACTGAAATCGACCTAAATTTGGTTGCCAAGTACAAAGTACCACAAATTCCGTCGTGGACTTTGGAAACTCCAACAATTATTTTTGATCTTTGTAATAATAACAAATCCAGTACAAACCCTACTGTCTTTCAAAGCAAATTTAATGAAATTAAATCGAAATACTGTGACTTTCAACATATCTACACAGATGGCTCTAAAGATGGAGATAAGGTAGCTGCAGCAGCTGTTGTTCACAAACACAGCATAAAGAGCCGCCTGCCTGACAAGGCCTCTATCTTTTCAGCTGAACTTAAGGCAATTGAACTTGCCTTAAATTATATTCAGGAATCTGATGATGACCATTTTGTAATATTTTCTGATTCCCTTTCATTTCTTCAAGCACTGGGTAATATGAAACATGATAACCCAGTTGTGCTTCAACTTTTAGAAAAGTACAATTCTCTTATAGTTGATAATGTTATTATTTTCTGCTGGCTTCCAAGCCATGTAGGAATACGTGGTAATGATAGAGCTGATAGTGCTGCTAAGGCAGCATTATATTTACATATAACTACTACCAAATTACCTTATACTGATTTTAAAAGTTGTATTAACACATATATTTGTAACTCTTGGCAAGCCGCTTGGGATTTGTCAGTTAACAATAAACTCCATCCAATTAAACCGTTACTCGGAGACCCATTCGTCGAGAGGAAGTTGTCCTAGCCCGGTGCAGGATAGGGCATACACGTTATACTCATTCATATTTATTACAAGGTGAGCAATTACCGGAATGTATACCCTGCTTTGCACCGTTAACGGTCAAACACATCTTATTGGAATGTGTAGACTTTGATCCTATGCGTCAAAGGTACTACAATGTTAATACTATGAAAGAGTTATTTGATACTGTAGATTTTAGTCTTGTTTTAGATTTCCTGAAAGAGATCAGACTATATAAATCATTGTAATGTGTTCTTATATATATTTACTTGTTTATATACCCGTTGCCGGGCATTTATTGATTTACATACATAGTTTATATTACACCTTATCATCCCTTATTTTAATTTTATTTTTAATAGTTTTATCTTTATATATTTACATTAATTTTTAATTAATACTTCATTTTTCTTTTTTCTTTTTTTTGCGCACAATATGACCTATTTATGTGTAGACGTGCCGTAAAACACCATTCATTCATTCACTTTTCAAAACTTCGAATTCTGTTGTGAATTCGTCAGATTTTTCCAGTAAAGAAAAAGGCACATGTTTAGTGGGTTTAATGTTTCCGTTATTTGTATTGGTCAATACTCGGGGGAATAACCAATCCAAAATGATTTTACAATCTGTAAATCACACACACTATATTCATATCAAAGCGAGGCCAATAATGCCGATGCGCAAAATCCGGCGAAACGGAGTTGCTTCCCTTGTGATCAATGCTACTGTCACTGTAACACCGCTTCACCAGAAGCAAGATGTCGTGTTGATGATGATGTTTCACATTTATTTCTTGGCACTCTTGTAGATCTTTTGAAATGTTTATTATCAATCAATATTAGAAACATTTCTTTGCAGGCTTATACACTTATTTTAAATGATGATATTTTTTATTTGATTCACTGCGGTAAAAACAAATGTCTTGAATTAAGGGAGCAAACTCTGTTCAAAGTATACTGTGAGGGTCTAGAGGCGGTACCGACATAAATTTGCTATAGTGTGACCACTGTTCAAAGTATACTGTGAGGGTCTAGAGGCGGTACGGACACATAATTACAAGAAAATTGCAGGCTAGAAAAAGAAATGGCAGAATAAGTATGCACATGTTGTCTACGTATTGCACACACACACATGTATGCCCAACGAGTCCACACAATAGCGCATGAGTGTGTTTCAGGGGTCTTAATCTCGGTGGGACCATATATTGATGTATAATATACATCAACATAGGGCTTACCGAGATAGTAATACATTATTAGGGTCAACACAGCTTTTAACTACCATCTCACGGATAATTGTAATGCTGCGATAAAGGCTTGTGCATCTTTTCAAATGTGAATGCAACTCCTAAGAAGAAATCCTAGAGAAGTCCTGAAAACGCGTAACATTAACAAAATACTCCCTCTTTTCAGGTTCGTGTACAGAAGGTATGGCAGCTTTTATTGGTTTTGATAAAGAGTCATCGCTTGCACTTTAGCAGAACTTCTTTCCTGTCCTGTACCCTTCGTCATATAGTGATGACGAGGATGGTGATCATGTTATTCGCCACTCACAGGATAGTGACAGTGAGGATGAGATTTCATTCCATATGAAAACCCGCCATTAAATACCGGAGAGTTAGCAGCCGAATTCTTTGAATCTCAGATTGCTCCGCCAGCAGGCGACACCTCGAATGTCATATCTCACGTCTTTATTGCAACCAATCCAGACGCGCTTTTGATTAACGAGAAGCTGAGGGCGGGATGTGTATATATGCAAATCGGAACTGCTATTCAAATTTTGACTTTTCAGTATTGTATGAACACATATTAAATATGAGGGACTATGATAAGACTGAAAAAGATGCTTATTTGATTGCTAAACTCGATCAATCTCTTATCCGATCAAATATAAGATGTAATAAAGACAGAGTTAGAAGTTTAGGTATTCATTTAACGAAATCGCCATTTGTGAAGAGTGCTTTATCTTTATACATGATATAGGAAATAAGGCGTTTAAAAATCTTAAGAAGCACTACAAATTGCATGGAGTTGAACAGCGTGTTCATGGAAATAAAGGGCGCAAAGCCTCAAATGCTTTTAAGTATAATGACATTGAAAATGTTGTAAAATTCATAAATAAGTATGGTGATGACAACGGTATGCCTATGCCAGCGGGCCCCAGAGGCAGGAAATATGTACCCCTCTCTTCTTACCAGCATACGAGACAAAAGTAAAAATGCACGCTGTTTACAAAAAATCATTTGACGACACCGGTTACAAGTCGGTAGGACTCAGCTTATTTAAAAACATTTGGAGTTACACGCTACCGCACATAAAGATAATAAGACCAAGAAGTGATTTGTGTTTTGCTTGTCAAAAACATAGAGACAAGGTCTCAAATGCAGCTACAGAAGAAGAAAAACTCAGATCAACCACTGCCTATACATATCATATTGCCTATACAGATCATCGCGCTTGCAATCAGTACTGTTATTCATTCGATCTTTGGAGATCGCTGCGCCCGATACTTATATTTAATTATCAGTGGTACTTTTTCATTTCTTTTTGTTTTCTTACTTAATTTTCGATTCAGTGGTTCCACTACTCCGGCCAGTTAAAGGCTCTGGGTATTGTCTAACCACTTATAGGATATGTTGTCTGCTTTTTAATTAGTATTTTGACTGTTACTTGTGATATGCAGGCTTCATAGCCGCTGCTCCCAACTAAATTCCATTATGTTTATTTCGCTCTGCGGGGCATTTAATTGTATTAGATACTGGGACCATACGCCGTACGACATGGGAAAGAAAGATACTCCATGTCCACCGCCATATGCATGCCATCTTCGGGATGGTTAAAATGTTGTTCTATTGATTTTATTAGTATTGAGTTCTGCTCAACCCGGGGCTAGAGGGCGTGAGCGGTAGCTAGCATATTTCACTACCGCTCATGAACAGTATCAATCAAACCGAGACTGCAATATTTCGTATGTGTCGTTTTCGGCCGTTTCAAAAGGTCCCTTATCATAGTCTTTTTTACTAGCGCCCAAATCGAACGGAGCTTTACAATCTTGTAAATAATACAAAAGAAGAAATATCAACCACCCAAGTAAAACAAGGGCAACACGATGCCCACAGCAATAATTTAAATAACGTACATTATACCTTTGATTTTTCCCAATTATCTTTCCTGCCCCATTTTTCACAGCAGGCAGGATCGCTTTATTTTATCACCCCAAAAAGAGAAAAGTGTTTCGGTATATGTAATACAGCAATTCCTGTTCAAACTAACTTTTTAGTTGGAGAGCATGAGACTATTGGCACTGAAGGAACTAAGTGTCACGGACCGAATACCGTGTTATCCATGTTGCATGCATATTTAACAATGAAATCCTACGGTGAAAAATATGTACACTTTCATTGCGACAATTGTGCTGGTCAGAGTAAGAACAAATCAATGTTTCACTACTTATCCTGGTGATGTGCTCGTGGTTTAAATACCTCAATAAATACACATTACGTGATTGTTGGGCGTACGAAATCATTGTGTGATGGCTGCTTCGGATTAATACGAATTAAGTATATTAGAAGTGATTGCCAGTGCGTGCAACATCTAAAAGACATTGTTGACCAGTCAGCAGTATGTAATGAAGTTTTTAACTCGCCATATCAATGGTATGACTGGGGATACATTTTTTAACAGATATTTTACGGGTCTAAAAGGTCTAAAAGGTATTTCCAAGTATCATCATTTCAGACTAAGTGATGAACTCGGTATCGTCTATGCAAGGGCAAGAATGAATGAATGAATGGTGTTTTATGGCACGTCGACACATAAATAGGTCATATTGTGCGCAAAAACCGATGAAAAATGAAGAAATGAAGTATTAATTAAAAAGTTATGTAAATATATAAAGATAAAAATATTAAAACGTAAGGGATGATAGGGTAGTAATACAAACTATATATGTAAAACCACAAATGCCCGAAAACGGGTATATAAAGAAGTAAATATATACAAGAACATATTATAATGATTTATATAGTCTAACTTCCTTCAGGAAATCTAAAACTAGACTAAATTCTATAGTATTAAATAACTCTGTCATAGTATTAACATTGTAGTACCTTTGACGCATACGATCAAAGTCTACACATTCCAACAATATGTGTTTGACCGTTAACGGTGCAAAGCAGGGTATACATTCTGGTAATTGCTCACCTTGTAATAAATATGAATGAGTATAACGTGTATGCCCTATCCTGCACCGGGCTAGGACAACTTCCTCTCGACGAATGGGTCTACTAGAAGAACGCCATTCTCCGAGTAACGGTTTAATTGAATTTGAATCAACAGAAACGAGGATCGACCTGAAGAGAAAAGACGTCAATTGTGTGGAAGTTTTGAACAATATGCCACGTATTATCAACCCTGGCGGTCTATCACAGGAAAGAAAAACATATTTGTACAAAAATGTCCGGAAGTCCACAGTACCAGGACAGCGAATGTCCACCGTACGAGTAATTGAACCTACATGTATACTGAACAAAAACAGAAACTTCCGATTAAAATATATATTCTGTTCGGTTCATTTTAATAAAACAATGTTTGATATTTGTAAGCACACTTAAGTGACTGAGTACTAAATATCCTATTAAACAGTTTCAAATTTGCCAAGTAATAATCTTTTATGGATGATATGGAAATTTGAAAGGGAGGTAATTTGATGATTGTTGATAATCAAAAGCTGCCATCTACACAATCTGTGTTATGTTTTTGTTTGATTCTTTTGGTAAAGAACATATGGAGAATATCGTCTCGGACAAATTTCGTAGTTTTAACATGTTTTTATTCCTATGGGTACTAACTGTGCGCCACTTGTTGCAGATTTGTTTTTGTACTGCTATGAAAGAGATTTTATGTTGAGTTTGTCACCTGCTAGCCAGGGTGAAATTATTGATGCCTTTAATAATATTTCTCGGTACCTTGATGACATACTCAATATTGATAATCCGTTCTTTGCTCATATGGTTACCAACATTTATCCACCAGAGCTCACGTTGAATAAAGCCAACAGTTCGGATATAGTAGCATCATTTCTCGATCTTCATCTCTCGATTTTAAATGATTGTATTCATACTAAAATCTATGATAAGAGAGATGATTTCAATTTCAACATCGTTAACTATCCACACCTGGATGGAGATATACCTCGTGCTTCCTCATACGGGGTGTATATCTCCCAGCTTATTCGATTTGCTAGAGCGTGTAATGATGTTATAGACTTCAATGATCGAAATCAAGTTATTACAAGTAAACTTCTTCAGCATGGTTTTCGTTATCACAAACTACGTAGATCTTTCTCTAAATTATACCGCCGCAACGAGGGCCTGCTGGAAAAGTACAACACCAACCTTAAGACACTTCTGCGACTAGGCATATCACAACCCTCATTTTATGGAGATATGGTCTATAAACTTCGAAAGTTAAAGGGGTCTGACGGGTTTCCTGACCGCTTTACACATTTAATCAGGAAATTCGTCAGAAAAGGATATAACTCTTCGGTTTTACAGCGCACTGCATGTTTAGTGATTGACCCCTCTACAGTCAGTCATTACGCTTCACTTTTCATTTGTGCGATGACTGGACTACCTCTTGGGACTCTATGATTGTACCTACTGAAACCCCAACTAAGGGAGGTGGGTGCATGAGCTTTCGTCCCTCGGGTTTTCTGGTCGTACCCTAGATTGGTTTTCTCTTTAGCTGCAACTTCTATGGTTGTTCAGTACGATTATGGATACATCCTGAGATGTTTTATTATTTTGTATGTGTTTCTTTAGTTAGTTTCTCAGGATGTGGACTTTATTGTTAGATAATTCCTTTTGATGGGATGTATTTTTGTTTACACTGTCTTGTCTATTTGGGAGCTGAAGACAGGATAATAGCGAGGATTGTGCGCATATAAAATCAATTCAAGCTAACCAGTGGGCCTTATTGCCTACTGACCGTTCCAAGTCGGTAACCCTGTCTTCACTACCCTTCTTTTTTTTTTTTGTCTCTTTCATTTTATTTTCAAGTCCTTGTTTGCAGTACAGTGCGGACCTACGATGCCTTTGCGCGCGGACGCTGTGGTTTCTATAGGACCCTATATCTCATTTTTAAGAAAAAGGTGGCTAACTCCTTTGTGTATTGAACTTTTCAAAAACATCTTTGTTTGGACTATTGTTGGCTGTCTATCTATTATTCTTAAACATCATTAATCTTTTCCTGTTTTGCTGTCTAGACAATCAGCATCAACATCAGCGGACGTTTCTTTTTTTGTTCAGTATAGTAGAGGACACGCTGTTTTGTAATGATAATGGCATTTCCTGAAAATAAATTTACGCATCCCAAACAATATAATTTCCTCATTAAGACTGTGTGTATACTACACGAAATTGATAACCTGACAATTATAGTATTCTTACCTTAATTTTTTTTCTCGTAATTACATGAAATTATGATTGAAGAAATGCCGATGCATTCGTATATATTTACATGAATTTTAAGTAATCCTTAATTTCTTCATCATTCATCAGTTTTTGCGCACAATTTGACCTATATATGTGTCGACGTGCCGTAAAACACCATTCATTCATTCTATACCATATACACCCCCCGGTATCCGTATAATATCAACGCGGGTCGAATAAGGCCATACGCGGGTGCGGGAAAGACGCGCCATATTACAGGCACGCTCAATATTTGTCATTTATTTAAATATTATATGAGTTATATAGTTAGTTTTTGCATTGTTAGATTCCCTGAATATTTGTCTTCACATTCATACCATATGGTTTTCATTTTAGTAGTGTTTTAAGCATTTTTATCCGTTTTGAACTGGGCGGATCGACGAAATGTCAATTATTGACACGGATTTTTCTGATCCGCTCAGTTCAAAGCGGATGAAATTGCTTAAAACACTGCTAAAATGAAAAACGTAAGATATGGATTTGAAGAAAAATATTCAGGGAATCTAACAAAACTACCTATATAACTTATATAATATTTAAATGAATGACAAATACTGAGTGTCATTTTCTCCGCATATTTTATGCGATTTGAAACTGTTTAAAATGTATTAATAATAACAATAACATACATGATTGAAAATATTTCTTGAATTGTTACTTTCATATATATCGTGTTGATGTTGAAACAATAGTTCTTTTGCATAAGTACACATAAATATTGCATCTACCTGCTGTCAACCTTGTATATATGTTTTGTATCCTCATGGGTCTTATGACCTTTTGGAATTTTGCTGAACGGATACCGGGGTTGATATATACTTTATTGGACGCATTTTAGCAATGCGACGTTTATCGGTATCAAGAACGGCATTTTCATAAGACACCGATGACAGTGTGTTTCTTTCAATAACGCGTGGTTCCGGTTTTATTTGGAATATTTAGTTCAAATTTTCACCGGTTACTTATAACATGATTTCTAACACAAATGAGCAAAAATCTAAATTTACAAAAATTTACGGCTGATATATGTAAATCAACTAATGCCCGAAAACGGGTATATAAAGAAGTAAATATATACAAAAACATATTATAATGATTTATATAGTCTGACTTCCCTCAGGAAATCTAAAACTAGATTAAAATATATAGTATTAAATAACTCTGTCATAGTATTAACATTGTAGTACCTTTGACGCATAGGATCAAAGTCTACACGTTCCAGCAATGTGTGTTAGACCGTTAACGGTGCAAAGCCGGGTATACATTCTGGTAATTGCTCACCTTGTAATAAATATGAATGAGTATAACGTGTATGCCCTATTCTGCACCTAGCTAGGACAACTTCCTCTCGACGAATGGGTCTACTAGAAGAACACCATTCTCCGAGTAACGGTTTAATTCAGTGGAGTTTATTGTTAACTGACAAATCCCAAGCGGCTTGCCAAGAGTTACGAATATATGTGTTATTAAAATACAACTTTTAAAATCAGTATAAGGTAATTTGGTATTAGATATATGTAAACCTAATGCTTCCTTAGCAGCACTATCAGCTCTATCATTACCATGTATTCCTAAATGGCATGGAAGCCAGCAGAAAATAATAACATTATCAATTATAAGAGAGTTGTACTTTTCTAAAAGTTGAAGCACAACTGGGTTATCATGTTTCATATTACCCAGTGCTTGAAGAGATGAAAGGGAATCAGATAAGATTACAAAATGGTGATCATCAGATTCCCGAATACAATTTAAGGCAAGTTCAATTGCCTTAAGTTCAGCTGAAAAAATAGAGGCATTGTCAGGCAGGCGGCTCTTTATGCTGTGTTTGTTAACAACAGCTGCTGCAGCTACCTTATCTCCATCTTTAGAACTATATGTACATATATGTTGAAAGTTACTGTATTTCGATTTAATTTCATTAAATTTGCTTTGAAAGACAGTAGGGTCTGTACTGAATTTGTTACTATTACAAAGATCAAAAATAATTGTTGGAGTTTCCAAAGTCCACGGTGGAATTTGTGGTACTTTGTATTTGGCAATCAAATTTAGGTCGATTTCAGTGTCTCTTAATTTTGGTTTAATACGAAGACCAAATGGCCGAATGGCCTTCGGTTTTCAATCAAAAAGAGGTTGATAATTAAGATTAAAAACAGTATCGAACGTTCGATTGGAACGGTTAGATTGTAATTTAATGGTATACCGAAGGACTAATTTGTCCCGTCTATGAGACGGTGATGGTTCATTAACTTCAACATATAGAATTTCGGCTGGTGATGTACGAAAGGCTCCTAAGGCGAATCGTAATCCTTGATTATGTATAGGATCGAGCATCTGCAAGTACGACTTGCGCGTCGATTCATATACTATTGAGCCGTAGTCCAGCTTGGATCTGATAAGAGACCTGTAAAGTCGCAAGAGGACTTTTCGATCTGCTCCCCAATTAGTTTTTGCAACAACTTTAAGCAAGTTAAGATCTTTAAGGCATTTGGCTTTCAAATATTTAAGGTGTGGTATAAACGTTAATTTACGGTCAAAAATAAGACCAAGGAATTTTGTCTCATCCACTACTAGTAAAGGTGAACCACCCAGTGTTAGATGAGGGTCTTCGTGATGTTTGCGTAGTTGACAAAAATGCATACAATTGGTTTTAGATTTAGAAAATTTAAAACCATTTTCATCAGACCAGGTCTGAAGTTTATTGAGACATTGTTGTAATTGTCTCTCAATAGTATTGATGTTTTTTGCACGATAACATATAACAAAGTCGACATTTTACTATACTGTTAATCTTTATATCAAAAGGCGTGACAGAGAGTATGCTGCCCTGTGGAACACCCATCTCCTGTTCATGAATATCAGAGAGGGTTGAACCCATTCGGACACGAAACTGTCTATCATCTAAGAATTTCTCTATAAAAATGGGTAATCGGCCTCTAAGACCAAGGTCATGAAGATCATTCATAATACCGTACTTCCATGCAGTATCATAAGCTTTCTCCAAGTCAAAAAATACAGCGACTAGATGTTCTTTTCTTATGAAAGCTTCCCTAATAAACGATTCAAATCAAATGAGATTGTCTGTTGTGCCTCGTTGGCGCCGGAATCCATTTTGATACTTTGTTATCAGTTTGTTGGACTCCAGGTACCATACGAGTCTCTCATTAATCATTCGTTCCATGGTTTTACATATACAACTCGTTAAAGCGATTGGGCGATAATTTATTGGGTCCGTATGATCCTTTCCAGGTTTGGGGACTGGAATAACGATTGCTTCCCGCCAAGAATCGGGGAAGTTTCCCGTCACTCAAACCTTATTAAATATATCAAGAAGGGTAGAGAGACAGGACTCAGGTAAATGTTTTAATAATTGATAATGGATATCATCACGACCAGCTGTTGTATCATGAGCCTTTTTAATGGACTCTCGAAGATCTTTGAGAGTGAATAGTTTATTGTATTTTCCAAGTTTTTCGACTTGAAGTTCAGCTTCTGCAGAATCTGTTCTTTTAGTTTCTTATGTTTCAGAAAATTTGGTTGACAATTTTCAGAAGAAGAATCTTTTGAAAAAGTTTCTGCCAAAGTGTTTGTTATATCTTTGACAGATGTTATATCTCCATTATCTCTTTTAATCGAACTAGAATTACCTTAACCACTTATTTTCCGGCCATGTCTTTTTAAGAGATGAGAGAGAATTCAGCCTAGAGACGTAATATCTCCAGGATTTCCTCGTGCTATCCTTAATAGTACGACGGGCTTTCGCACGAAAAACTCTAAAGTTATCTAAATTTGTTTGAGTTGCCCGCAAGTTAAACTTATTTAATGCAGCTTTACGATCGCTGACTGCCTTTTTGCAGTCATCGTCGTACCATGGTTTATGTGGGAGTTTTGGATTTGCCGATGTTTTTGGAATAGTTTGATCAGCTATATCATATAGAGTTTTTTGGTTAGAGATTAGATCATGGCGGGGATTTCTTTATTTACACTGTCCTGTATTAATGGGTTGACAGTAGGGTAAGTGTGAGGCTTTCGCGCCCTAGAACCGGTTTAAACACCCAGTGGCCTTTGTTGCCACTGACCGTTCCAAGGCGGTAGCCCTATTGTCAACCCTTTTGTGTTTGTGATGTCGTTTGCATTTTGTATTACTTTTGCCTTCTCGTTTGTCTGTTTGCGTGTTTGTTTTTGTGTTTTGTGGTTGACTGTCGTCCTTGAATGCTGCTTTCCCTATCCGATATTTTTATATTTTTTTGGTCCCCCAGTCGGTGGTGGGGTGATAAGAATCAGCCGACTGCTCGTTACTTAGCAGAGGGGTAGAACCCCCCCCCCCCCCCCACCCCCGCCCCCGAAATGTAACCAACCTGTTGACCGTGGGTGGCGACCCGTGTCGTTGGAGAAGGGAGTCCTGGTGGTTGAGTGGCGTGGAGATCTGGTAGTTATCTCCACGTTGCAACACACCACTTTGGTCCGGACTTCAACTAGACGGGCGGTCAGATTTGGCCCGATCTGATCAATCGGTTTGTCACGCCAGCTATAAGAGACCCGACCTTATTATTCAGACAATACCAGTACACTGTATCTTACTTACTTTTTATATTGTTCTACTTTAAACATTTTTTAGATAGGGTCTTTTATGGCGGTGGCGCACGGGCTAATCATGTATTTCAAAACGCTATATGGCTATACTCGTGCCACTTTTTAAGCGGAACATAAGTGCGGCTCTTTGACTTTTTAGTTAAGGGGTAATGTCCGCTGGGTGGTATGTGGGGTCTGATGCGTTGGCTTTATATGAGTATACCTTCTACGTATTCTTGGCATTTTGCTGTTGGATATCAGTACTGTATTACAGTGAAGATGGATGTAGAATCTGGAAGACGGGAGAATATGTATTTCAATGGACAGATGTAGAATCTGGTTTGTTGAATCGAGTTTAACTTAATGTTCAGCACATGGCATCACAAAACGCACAAACTACTAATAAACGGAAAAAAACAGATAATGAATCTGATACTGAGGAATCAGTAATCAATCAATCTTTTCCTCGTTTTCTCATTATCGAATCGGAAAACGGGGAAAAACCTATTGCAGATATGTCACCTTTCGTGATCGAGAAAACTATCCATTCCATTGCTGGACATGTAAAACAAATTAAAAAATTAAAAAACAAAACAATTCTTATTGAAACAAAGAAAAATTCTCACTCCGATAATTTACTTACAATTACACAAATCTTAAACACAAAAGTCAAATGTTACGCTCACACCTCTATGAATATCTCTAAAGGCGTCATCAGGTGCCCGGATCTCTCCGGAGTACCTGAAGACGAAATTATTCGCGAGCTTGCGCCACAGTTGGTAACTGCAGCTCGCCGAATAACCATCGAAAGGAATGACACAATTATTAGTACAAATACTATCATACTCACATTTGCAACACCCGTCTTACCAAAAACAATAAAGGTGCCATATCTGCAATTGCATGTTGACGCCTACATTCCAAACCCGTTACGTTGCTACAACTGCCAAGCCTTTGGGCACCACAACTCCAGGTGTACTAAAGAAGAACGTTGTGGTAAATGTAGCGACTCTGCATTCAAACATAACGAATCAGATTGTCCTAACGACCTCAACTGCGGTCTGGGACATCACGCAAATTCAAAATTATGTGAAAAATTCAAAAAAGAAAAAGAAATCATAACAGTTAAATATACACAAAACATTCCCTTTCTAGAAGCAAGAAAATTTATTGAAGAAAAATATAAAATTTCAAGTCCGACCTCTTACGCATCTATTCTCAAAACAACAGCAACACACACAGAATGCAGGGATGCAAGTACGCAATACGAACCACAGCCAGAAATTGAAAATACAAAGAATACTTCCTCAGTATCAAATCCAAACAAAAGTCAACAAACACAACTTAACAAACCAAAATTAAACTTTTCACCTAATCAAACTCTTACATTTAAATCAAACACAAAACCGGCAGGCTCTGGCAATGTCAAGAGCATGTCAATTTCTCAGAATTGGAAAGAGGGTTCTTCTAAGACTGTGAAGTCTAGAAGTTCCCAAGTCGTGAAGCCTAATACATCCTCGGTTGGAAGGCCTACTGCTGCTCCGGCTAAGGAAGTTGGAAAGCTTAGTGCTGCTCCAACTAAGGAAGTTGGAAAGCCTAGTGCTGCTCCAACTAAGGAAGTTGGAAAGCCTAGTGCTTCTCCAACTAGGGAGCACAAGGAGCAGCCAAAGGTGTCTAATGGCCCTATTGAGCTGCATTACAAATTCGAACAGCTTATGGACATTTCAGAGCCGGCAGCTGCACTGCCACTTTCATCCTCTCATGAAAGGTTAGTTGAGGTGCCAGGGGCGTAGCTGGGTCAGTTTGAACTGTACGCCCGATGGGGTTCCAATGGGCAGCCGCCAGGCCCCCGTGAAGCTTTTGACGATCGTATGTATGTATAATTCAAGCGAAAGAAAGCGCACAGGTAATAAAGTCAATTCAAATAGTCTACGTTTTTGTATTTGTTATAACAAATTAAGATCGTGAAAATAATGGCGCAACGACTGTACTGGAAATATTCTACCCCTAACCCACTACCCCACTTCGCATTTTTTGACTTTTTTGACTTTCGATTTTTTTCTGGCGAACTGTACGCCCGGGCGTACGGGCGTATGCCTGGCTACGCGCCTGGGTGCCACTTCAGCTGACTTCTTCCGGGGAGAAGGATCCATCAGTGGAGATGTCGCTGCTTGAGTCTCCTAAGACCTCTCCTAAATCTAAGGCCAAAAATAAAAACAAAATTAAAAATCGCCTTAGCGCTAAATAATGGGTAAAACTAACAAGATCATTCAATGGAATTGTCGATGTTTGAAACCAAATTATGATGAAATCAGCTTAATTTTAAATGAACACAACCCTATTGCCTTATGTCTTCAAGAAACATTCTTGAATTCTTGTAGACAAATGATAAGGTATCTTTTAAACAATACTCACTATACAATCATATTTGTGATACCGGGGACAAGGCCACTGGTGGAGTTTCGATAATCGTTAATCGAAACATTCCTTACAGACCTGTTGCGTTGAAAACAAATTTGCAAGCTATTGCGGTCAGTGTTACTATGCACAGAGTCATAACAATATGTTCCTTATATTTATCACCTAGTTCTTCACTAGACCCTAAAGATCTAAATCACCTAGTTGCACAATTGCCATCACCTTTTATACTGTTGGGCGATTTTAATGCACAGAACTACATCTGGGGTTGTAAAGATATAAACGATAAAGGCAAGAAAATTGAGGATTTCTTAGCCAAAAACAATTTGTGTCTTTTTAATAATAAGTCACATACTTAATTACATCCTGCTACAGGCTCTCATTCTTCCATTGATTTAACAATATGCGATCCAACGCTTTTGATGGATTTTTCGTGGAGTGTTGGAGACGACCTCTGTGGAAGTGACCACTTCCCCATATTTCTTGAAAATATCGGCCCTCCACTTCTCGAAAAAACGCAACGATGGAAACTTCGCAAGGCTGATTGGACTACGTTTCAATCTCTTTACGAGGAACAATTAAAGCCTTCTGTTTTCGAGGATGTCGAAGACGCAACTGCTCTTTTTACCAAAACTCTTCACGATACAGCTGATCTAACCATTCCAAAAACCTCGGCAAATCCTAAACGCCCACATAAACCATGGTACGACTATGACTGCAAAAAGGCAGTCAGCGATCGTAAAGCTGCATTAAATAATTTTAACTTGCGGCCAACTCAAAGAAATTTAGATAACTTTAGAGTTTTTCGTGCGAAAGCCCGTCGTACTATTAAGGATAGCAAGAAGAAATCCTGGAGAACTTACGTCTCTAGGCTGAATTCTCGCTCATCTCTTAAGAAGACATGGGACATGGTCCGGAAAATAAGTGGTAAAGGTAATTCTAGTACTGTAAATCATCTTAAAACAGATAATGGAGATATAACATCTGTCAAAGATATTACAAACACTTTGGCAGAAACTTTTTCAAAAAATTCTTCTTCTGAAAATTGTCAACCAAATTTTCTGAAAAATAAGAAACAAAAAGAACAGAAGAAGCTGAACTTCCAAGTCGAAAAACTTGGAAAAATACAATAAACTATTCACTCTCAAAGAACTTAAAAAGGCTCATGATACATCAGCTGGTCCTGATGATATCCATTATCAATTACTAAAACATTTACCTGAATCCTGTCTCTCTACCCTTCTTGATATATTTAATAAGGCTTGGGTGACGGGAATCTTCCCCGATTCTTGGAGGGAAGCAATCGTTATTCCAGTCCCCAAACCTGGAAAGGATCATACGGACCCAATAAATTATCGCCCAATCGCTTTAACGAGTTGTATATGTAAAACCATGGAACGAATGATTAATGAGAGACTCGTTTGGTACCTGGAGTCCAACAAACTGATAACAAAGTATCAAAGTGGATCCCGGCGACAACGAGGCACAACAGACAATCTCATACGATTTGAATCGTTTATTAGGTAAGCTTTCATAAAAAAAGAACATTTAGTCGCTGTATTTTTTGACTTGGAGAAAGCTTATGATACTGCATGGAAGTACGGTATTATGAATGATCTACATGACATTGGTCTTAGCGGCCGATTACCCATTTTTATAGAGAAATTCTTAGATGATAGACAGTTTCGTGTCCGAATGGGTTCAACCCTCTCTGATATTCATGAACAGGAGATGGGTGTTCCACAGGGCAGCATACTCTCTGTCACACTTTTTAATATAAAGATTAACAGTATAGTAAAATGCATCAATCCAGGTGTGGATTGTTCGCTATATGTTGACGACTTTGTTATATGTTATCGTGCAAAAAACATGAATACTATCGAGAGACAATTACAACAATGTCTCAATAAACTTCAGACCTGGTCTGATGAAAATGGTTTTAAATTTTCTAAATCTAAAACTAATTGTATGCACTTTTGTCAACTTCGTAAACATCATGAAGACCCTCATCTAACACTGGATGGGTCACCAATACCAGTAGTGGATGAGCCAAAATTCCTTGGTCTTATTTTCGACCGTAAATTAACGTTTATACCACACCTTAAATACTTGAAGGCTAAATGCCTTAAAGCTCTTAACTTACTTAAAGTTGTTGCAAACACTAATTGGGGAGCAGATCGAAAAGTCCTCTTGCGACTTTACAGATCTCTTATCAGATCCAAGCTGGACTACGGCTCAATAGTATATGGATCGACTCGCAAGTCGTACTTGCAGATGCTCGACCCTATACATAATCAAGGATTACGACTCGCCTTAGGTGCCTTTCGTACATCACCAGCCGAAAGGCTATATGTTGAAGCCAATGAACCATCACTGTCTCATAGACGAGACAAATTAGCCCTTCAATACGCCATTAAATTAAAGTCTAACCCTTCAAACCCAACTTTCAATAATGTTTTTAATCCTAGTTGTGAACCTCCATTTGATCGAAAACCGAAGGCCATTCGACCATTTGGTCTTCGTAGTAAACCAAAATTAAGAGACACTGAAATCGACCTAAATTTGATTGCCAAGTACAAAGTACCACAAATTCCACCGTGGACTTCGGAAACTCCAACAATTATTTTTGATCTTTGTAATAATAACAAATCCATTACAGACCCTACTGTCTTTCAAAGCAAATTTAATGAAATTATATCGAAATACAGTGACTTTCAACATATCTACACAGATGGCTCTAAAGATGGAGATAAGGTAGCTGCAGCAGCTGTTCACAAACACAGCATAAAGAGCCGCCTGCCTGACAAGGCCTCGATCTTTTCAGCTGAACTTGAGGCATTTGAACTTGCCTTAAATTATATTCAGGAATCTGATGATGACCATTTTGTAATCTTTTCTGATTCCCTTTCATCTCTTCAAGCACTGGGTAATATTAAACATGATAACCCAGTTGTGCTTCAACAATAATTGATAATGTTATTATTTTCTGCTGGCTCCAAGCCATGTAGGAATACGTGGTAATGATAGAGCTGATAGTGCTGCCAAGGCAGCATTAGATTTACATATATCTAATACCAAATTACCTTATACTGATTTTAAAAGTTGTATTAACACATATATTCGTAACTCTTGGCAAACCGCTTGGGATTTGTCAGTTAACAATAAACTCCATTCAATTAAACCGTTACTCGGAGAATGGCGTTCTTCTAGTAGACCCGTTCGTCGAGAGGAAGTTGTCCTAGCCCGGTGCAGGATAGGGCATACACGTTATACTCATTCATATTTATTACAAGGTGAGCAATTACCCGAATGTATACCCTGCTTTGCACCGTTAACGGTCAAACACATCTTATTGGAATGTGTAGACTTTGATCCTATGCGTCAAAGGTACTACAATGTTAATACTATGAAAGAGATATTTGATACTGTAGATTTTAGTCTTGTTTTAGATTTCCTAAAAGAGATCAGACTATATAAATCATTATAATGTGTTTTTATATATATTTACTTGTTTATATACCCGTTGACGGGCATTCGTTGATTTACATACTTAGTTTATATTACACCTTATCATCCCTTATTTTTTAATAGTTTTATCTTTATATATCTACATTAATTTTTAATTAATACTTCATTTCGTCATTTTTCATCAATTTTTGCGCACAATATGACCTATTTATGTGTCGACGTGCCGTAAAACACCATTCATTCATTATATTATTTTGGTAAAAATAGTAGTTGCATTTTCGACATCCTCGAAAACGGAAGGCTTTACTTGTTCCTCGCAAAGAGATTGAAACGTAGTCCAATCAGCCTTGCGAAGTTTCCATCGTTGCGTTTTTTCGAGAAATGGAGGGCCGATATTTTCAAGAAATATGGGGAAGTGGTCACTTCCACAGAGGTCGTCTCCAACACTCCACGAAAAATACATCAAAAGCGTTGAATCGCATATTGTTAAATCAATGGAAGAACTATATTTTGCGAAGAGCTAGGTAAGAATGCAGGTTTAAAGTTTTATGAAAAGGGGGCATGCCTCGGCCAAATGATTGTTAGAGTTATTGGACATATGTAACGACATACCTTCAGTTAAGACGAATATGTGTGTGAAGTTTCATGAACATATGTCAACTACTTTTCAAGTAATGGCCAGTTATGAGCTTGGTTAGGTTGCAAGTTAAAGTTTTATAAAAGGGGGCGAATACGGACTAAAATCGGCTCTATACGGCGCAATATTAATCGAACATGACCAACTCGATTTTGGTAGACGCTGCATGATTCGTCGACAGTTAGGCAATGAAATCGCTGCTTGCTTAATTCTATTCTATTTTGATGTTGCTTCCGGTGGAATTGAATTGAACTGAATGTTGTTTAACGGCTCATCAACACATTATAGGTTATTTAGAGCCGCCCCAGAGAGAGGGGAAGGATACATAGGAATCCGGGAACCTGCCCTACTCTTATTATCGAATATATTCCTATGGTTCTTTACCGTGCTCGGAGGATAGCCCGATACACGGGACCGCCCGGTTTACGTCCCCATCCGACGGACGAGGCTAAGGTAAAGAGTCTTGCCCAAGAACACACCGACGGAACTCAGTGGCACCACGGAGGATTGAACACGGGGCCTCCGGTTACAAATCCGCCGCGCTACCGACTGCGCCACGCCAGCCCCTTACTTCTGCTTCTTCTTCCGGTGGAATGTTTCGACTCGAAGGGGATTAAAAAACTCGAAAAAACCCATAGATTTAGATCAACTTTTGCTAAAATTTCTAATTCAAAACATGACTGGCCCGTCAGTCTAGTTACTTGGGATGTTGACTGGCCCGAGACCAAATCCACTGGCCGCAGGCCTACGAGCCAGCGGTCAATTCGACCCCTACATTAACATCTATAAAAACAACCAACAAATACCACTGCAAATGAACAAAACCTTACCTCCATAGGACAATCCATGACTGCCATCACGGTCAGCTTTTATCAAATAAAGGGGCTGGCGTGGCGCAGTCGGTAGCGCGGCGGATTTGTAACCGGAAGCCCCGGGTTCAATCCTCCGTGGTGCCACTGAGTTCCGTCGGTGTGTTCTTGGGCAAAACACTTTACCTTAGCCTCGTCCGTCGGATGGGGACGTAAACCGGGCGGTCCCGTGTATCGGTCTATCCTCCGAGCACGTTAAAGAACCATAGGAATCTATTCGATAAAAAGAGTAGGGCAGGTTCCCGGATTCCTATGTATCCTTCCCCTCTCTCTGGGGCGGCTCTAAATAACCTATACTGTGTTGATGAGCCGTTAAATAACATTCAATTCAATTAATCAAATAAAACGGTGGCATAAAATTATGATTCTGTTATTAGACACTGTAATAGTTAAGGTAGATGCCATTATATTGATCACTGATATACCGATTAATCGATTGTAACCGATCATCAGTTACTTAGCCTAGGCATCCGATTATGATGATCGTCTATATAATCGATCATCGGTTGAATGTAAAAAATCACTTAAATTAATGTTCAAAATTGAAACAAACATGATGTTACAGGAGACAACACTTGTGAAAATGCACATAGTCATATAAACAAATTTATATCTATTAGAATTATTTTGCTGATGAAATGCAATGACAAAAAACAAAAACATAAGACAGGAAAGAATACATGCTTAATCAGAGAAATAATTCTAAGTTCAATGCCTCCATTAAAATCAGATTAACATACACGCGTTATGTTTCTTATTACATGTGTTTTCTATATACAGTATATTATTACATGTGTTTCTATATACAGTATAGTAACAAAAATGGCCCGTTGTTCGTGTAATACAGGCATTATCTATGCGGTCATATTACACAAGCGCGTGAAACGGCGGGCCAAAAATTCATATGAAGGGTCAAAAAACCATATGGCGGGCCGAAAATCCATATTAAATCTAGACTGTGTTACAAACATTTAGCATTAAAGTAGATCTATAGATATTTGTTTTAATAATCGACCACGAACCAGTCAGATCGTGCATCGACACGTGCATCCAACGACAACTGCGTCGGTTGAAAATGGCAGCCATAATGCTCGCTACCCTGTCAAGATTACCATAGTGTACGCAGGAGATCGACAGAAGAAGATACAGAGATGAGGATGGACATTAATGAAATTGTGGTATACTGAAAAACAAGAAGGATTCAAAGGTGTGTGACTTGCTCGGAGAACGGCTCGAGGAAAAACCAACATGAAGAACAAAAAAAAGCAGTTAAAACTTTCTTTTTTTAACCATTACGAAAAAAAGATGGATCAAGGGCCAAACTTTCTTTTTTTTTTTGAGTCTGTCATGCGATAATTTGAAATAGAAAGCAGTCAGTTTCGTATGAAAATACCACAGTAATTCGAAGATAGTTCTGACCCGTTTACCAAAGAAAAGACGACCATACTATGTAGATCTACCAAAATATCTTTGCTGAAAATGTTACAGATTTAACGTATTAAATTATACATGTACAACTGCGTCGTTTTTTTTAAAATTTGATCCAACTGTCTTCAACAATCAACAATCTATTATCAGGCCCGTAGTTACGCTGAGGCAAACTTTTTTTAAAATCACAGAAATCACACACACGTACAAAATAATAATGTGAGTGTGGGTGGGGTGGAGTTTGCTTGTCACCGGACCTTCGCATCTTTTAAATTTCAGGCCTGTCAACGGGACAGATTATAATATGAACTGCCGTTCTGGTCTCAGTTATCAAATACATTTCAAATAAAAGCCATCCAGGAAACAATGAATGGAACGTTACAGTATGTGAAATAATAAATATTCTCCTACCTTTTTAACCTTATATATCCTCGTCGGCCCATGGTTCGTTACCGTAAGACATTTTATTGTAAAATAACTTTCATAAATATACATTCTGGAGAAGAAAGCTCTTACCTTGATAATATATATAATTCCTTCTTTTTCACTTTTTATAATATAATCCAATGTTCCAGTAACAGATAACTCAACGATCCATAAAAGTTTACACCACTGTCACAACACGATCGCCATTTTGAATCTGCCCTTGCTTCGTGACGTCATAGTTTCGCACGGTTATTGGTAAAATTAGGTCAAGTAAATGAAAATGTGTTTCTCAGTTTCATATAGGGTGTATGTGTCTCAACTTATTCGTTTTTCAAGAGCTTGTACTCGAGTTGAGGACTTTAATATTCGTAATCTTTGTATAACTAAAAAGCTACTCAATCAGGGTTACAGTTAACATAAACTTCGTAAAACCTTTGCAAAATTTTATTATCGTAACCCTGATCTTCTTTCCAAATATAAAAGTAATGTAAGGACTCTTCTGCGTTAAGGACTATCACAACCTGACTTCTATAAACTTCGTAAGATTCTTGGTCATGATCACTTTCATACTATCTTTGTTAAACTTGTTAAAAAGTTTATCAAAAGAGGTTATGACCCTATCATTTTGCAACGTACTGCATGCTTGGTGGTGGACTCTTTTACAGTTCGCCACTATGCTTTCGTCTTTAATTGTACGAATACCGGACAGGCTGTGGACCCTATGATGACGCCTACCTAAAGCCCATTGGGACGGTGGCGTTTGATGTTTGTCTATGATCTTTCCTGTCGTGCCCTTAATGGTTTATTCTCTTGTTGCTCTGGCTTCTGCCAAGTCACTGAGTACCTTCATTGTGGCTTTCCAGGCGATTGTTTTTTTGTATTATATTTACACGAGCATATTTGTGTTTTACTTATATTGCCTATTGATGCTGCCTTGTTGGTTAGAGATTAGATCATGGCGGGGATTTCTTTATTTACACTGTCCTGTTTTAATGAGATGACAGGAGGGTAAGTGTGAGGTTTGGTGCACCCTAGAACCGGTTGAAATGCCCATTGGCCTTTGTTGCCACTGACCGTTCCAAGGCGGTAGCCTATTGTCAACCCTTTTGTGTTTGTGATTTCGTTTGCATTTTTTGCTACTTTAGCATTCTCGTTTGCGTGTTTGTTATTGTGTTTTGTGGTTGACTGTCGTCCTTGAATGCAGCTGTCCCTGTCCGATATATTTATCTTTCTTCATGGTAGGTAACAGTTTAACAACTTTTAACATATTTTTAACTAATTAATGTAACTTTAAATAACAGTTCTACAATAGGTTTTGGTTGTATTCTTCTTTTTTACAGTGGTGGTAAAAAAAAGTGTCACCTCTCCTTATCACTCTGACAGGGGTGCAATAGGCAAGATGGACCCAATGTTTACAAGGTAGACCATTGATGATGCCATCACTACTGGCCCCACTTTGCAAACACAAGAGATATGCTATTGGTGTGAATTTGTGACAGACACAACACAGTTCATCCTCTTGTATTTGTGACTCATCACTGCTGTCATCTGATACCAAGTTATAGTGTGATGGTCCGGGTTGTAGCGTATCCTTGACTGGATTGCCAGGGGATATTTTCTTCATTTTCCACAATGAGATTGTCTTCACTTGCTTCAGTCCATACATAAAAATCACACCAGGGCAAACCCATTATTGCCATCTCTCCCTGTACTTGAGCATAGTATTTGTGCTTTCTATCCAGAATAGCCCCATCCTCATGGTCTTCACCACGCCAACTCATGTAAAATCCTGATGTGTCCAATAATTGCGGTCCTGATATTTTCGTGACATTTTCACCATTTATTGAGTATGGACACTTTATTTCAAGGATACCAGCATTATTTCCTTCTGGTAAATTTCCATCAGTAACTCTACCATCACTTGATGCTTCAAGGAAGGAATAGAGTGGGTGTAAGGTCAGGCCTGTGCTTTCGACTTTACAATTAAAAAAGAGTTCATGTATTCCATCCTTGCAATGTCCTCATGATCCACTACCCATTTTACTGCTGGTGGTAGTGTCTGGTATCTGTAGGTTAAACATTAGATTTTTTACTTTTCTAGCACTTATGTAGGAGTGCTCAGTTATATTTATGTGATATTCATGTGACACCCGGCATTGAAACACACTCATATGTAATAAACAGGATGGTATTCCCCATAATTTAGTTTCAGAGTTTCCTTAATTTCAAATGGGAAATACTTGAGATATTTTTTAGCACACAATGATAGCTTAATGATAGGATGCAGTTTTTTAATGTTTTGAAATCTTTTGTTTCTTTAATTTTTTTCTTCGGTTAATTTTGGTAAACAGATAAGTGATCAACCAATTGGAATGAGTAATTTTATACCGGAAATGGTACTCGAATTTGTTAACAATAGTTTTCTAACACACATGTACCTATCCATACTTGACCCTTCTAAGATTTGACGAACAAGGCTGTTTCGGTTTTCTCCTGCCTTTTAAACATCTCCAAAGATAGAGCTTGTTATTCGGCCTCTATGAAGAGCTCTCCACATTTCACAGTTTCTCTTCCCCACAGTAAGTCTTTCTATTTGTTGAACTAGCTGCTGGTCTATTGAAGCGGGTGGAACTGTAATAAAATCATTTTGTTAATGATACATTTTTGACAACTTGAGCATATGTGTTTTGTTTGTTTGTTTGAATCCTGAATGGTGTGTTACGTCATTTGTCAGCACATTTTAGGATATATAGATGACGGTCGATTGCTTTGTGGTGGAGACAGACCACAACATTTTTCCAGGGTAAGACCAGTACTGTATAACTCATGCCATACGTAAGAATCAACACTTTCTCAATTGAGGGCATAGGTTTACATACACTGTTATGTATATGTATTTCCGTACATCGCTTTGTAAACAGTTACACATTCCATGCAATAACACCAAAGTAACACATCGACCCTCATGAAACTTCATAGATACATAGCCATTACTTTTGGGATAAATTGATCAAATGCAAAGGTGGCCGTGCGATGACTCTGTAATTAGGTCAATAATATAGGTCAAACATCAAGGTCACCCAATCCTGAAAAAAGTATGAACAATCTTTTGAATTTCACACAGTTACTTACCATCGTTGTTATGTAATAATTTACTTACTATTAGTAGGTGTAAATACCATATCCTTAATTGTCTGAGTGAGCTGATCATGTTCACACTCCACAACTTCTTCCCGTTCAGCATCTGGTGTTTCATCAGGAATGTTCCAAAGGTGGGCCATGCCTGGGGGATTTAAAATTACAAAGTGTATATAGTTGTTATTGAATTATTTTTATGAAGTTCACGAATGTGTTCACTTAGAGAAAATGATGAAGCATGTTAATTTTCATCAAATGAAGTAATGTTAAATGAGATTGGAATTAGTTGAGAACATAAAACACACTATTTTTTGTTTTTGCTGTTTAGAACATGTATTTATCACATAACGTCCCTTGTTAGCAGTGTCGAACACCCATTTAATATTATGTTGTATGACACACGTGTAATACAACCTGGAACGATTTTGATTGGTTGAGTTAAACCTGTAACACTACGCAAGTTTATTAACTGAAACTATTTTATTTATTACAAGTTCACCCAGATCTGAGTCATAAACTTATTATTTGTAACAGCTTATAAAAATAATGCACGTTATACAAAACATTGTTGTTTGTTTGTTAACAAGAAAATGTATAACACATATATTATACCATGGCAAGTACGGACTGCATGTAGATGTTCTGGATCCGGGATCGTTTTGATAGTGAAGGTCACCGGCACCTTGGCCTTTAAATGAATAAGGATAAGGGTCATGTACTGGTCATGAGCAACCATTCATCCTTTCAAGTTGGAGGTCCTAGATCCATCAAGTTTTTAGTTGTTGATAGGACATGGTATTGATAGTGAAGGGCACCGCAACCTTGACCTCCGATCTAGTGACCAGAAAATAACAAGAGGTCAATGACCTTGAAACTCTACTAATTGATTTTGATTTCAGGAAGTAGTCGACACAAACTTGCTTTTTGAAAATCTATTTTTAGCCGTAGCGGCCATTTTGAATTTCCGGCCGACCTGAAATTTGGATCAATTAGACATCAAGAGCAGCTTTCCTGTGAAGTCTCATGGAAATCCGTCAAGTAGTTTCAGAGGAGTAGTCGCTATAAGTTTTCATTATATAATTCTATGTAAACAAAGATGGCCGCTGACAGCCATGTTTAACATTGAATCAAAATGATGTTCGACTCCTATAACCATTATGCCATGCTGATCATTTTAGAAGAAGTCCCATATCAATATCTTTTATAGTTTTTAAGAAGTAGTCGCTACAAACTTATTTTTTAAAAATCTATTTTTAGCCATGGCGGCCATCTTGAATTTCTGGCCGACCTGAAATTTTGCTAAGATCATTTAGACATGAAGAACAACATTCATGTGAAGTTTCATGAAAATCCATTAAGTAGTTTCAGAGGAGTAGTCGCTACAAGTTTTCATGATATAACTCTATGTAAACAAAGATGGCCACTGGCAGCCATGTTTAACGTCGAATCAAAATAATGTTCGACTCGAATAACCATCATGTCATGCTGATCATTTTAGAAAAAGTCACATATCAATATCACTTATAGTTTTCAAGAAGTAGTCGCTACAAGCTTATGTTTTTAAATCTATTTTTGACTGTGGCGGCCATCTTGAATATCTGGCCGATCTGAAATTTTGCTAGGATCAATTAGACATGAAGAGCAACATTCCTGTGAAATTTCATGGAAATCCGTTAGGTAGTTTCAGAGGAGTAGTGGCTACAAGTTTTCATTATATAACTCTATGTAAACAAAGATGGCTACTCACAGCTATGTTTAACATCGAATTAGAACGATTTTTGACAAGGACCAACATCATGTCATGCTGTATCATTTTTAGGAAAAGTCCCATATGAATATCACTTATAGTTTTCAAGAAGTAGTCGCTACAAACTTGTATTTTGAAAATATTTTTTTAGCCATGGCGGCCATCTTGTATTTCCGGCCGACCTGAAATTTTGCTAGAATCAATTAGACATGAAGAGCAACATTTGTGTGAAGTTTCATGAAAATCCGTCAAGTATCAAGTACTTTCAGAGGAGTAGTCGCTACAAATAAAAGTTTACAGACAGACGGACAGACGCCGCACCACGGCATAATCTCTGCTGATCTCTGATCAGTGGAGCTAAGAACAGGTTATCTACTGGTCATGACCAACCATCCTTTAAAGGTTGAGGACCGTAGGACCAACCGTTGTGTAGTTATTGATCGGACATCTTTAGATAGCGAATGTGACCGCGACCTTGAACTTTGATGTTGTGACCCCAAAATGAATAGGTGTCATCTAGTTGTAATGGTAAAGCGTTCTTCCAAGTTTTGGGGCCCCAGGTCCAACCATTCTGTAGTTATTGATCGGACATCGTTTCGATAGTTAATGTCAACACGACCTTGACCTTTGACCTAGTGACCCCTAAATCAATAAGGGCCATCGACTGGTCATGAGTAACCATCCCTCTAAGTTTGGGTACCCTTCTGCCAACCATTCTGTAGTTATTGATCGGACACCGTTTGGATAGTCAATGTTAGCCCGGATGTGACCTTTGACCTGGTGACACCAAAATCAATAGGGGTCAAAATGAACATGGTGCTCCGACCACACTTTGTTGTGGATAGCAATAATCTATTAATTGAAGGGCACTGGCTTAGTTGTTGCTGGGGTGATTTACGGAAGAATAACCGTGTGACAACCTGCTGTAAGGATGAGTATTACTAACAAGATATAACGGTCATGACTGAATAATTGGTAGGGAACTGAAGAAGTGAAGGGACACTACAAAATCTGAAATGAAGATTGCTGTGCATCCCTTTAAGTGGGGTGCATGAGATGTTGTAGATTTGGCGGAAAGTGACAAATGAGAATAGGTATTTTGTTGAAAAATATGTTTAATGTACAAAAACAACATTACTGATGTGGAAAAAAACAATTGTATGTACAACTCAGTGTGTCAGGTCCCTGCCAAGACTTGAACTTGAATCTCTTTTCTCGAAAGAAAAGTGTGTTTCCTTACACTACAGAGATCGCCTAGACATCACAAAAATAGTGTACAAAACTAAGCGAAATTAATAAAGATGTAGATCAAAAGAATGTCAAACTAAAACTAGAAATTGTTATTGGACAAAAACGTATGGCTCCCCCACTCGCCCGAACAGACATAATTGACGACTCTAGGTTCAACCGTTCTCATTGATCTGAAATCGTTTTGATATTCAATATCCCTGTGACTGTATCTACAACCTGTATCAGTAATATTTATTGGTCACCCATCCTTCCAAGTTTGAGGACCCTTGGTCCAACCATTCTCTAGTTATTGATGGACATTGTTTTGTTATTGATCGGGGATCGTTTTGATATCAATAGGGGTCATGTTCTGGTCATGACCAACCATCCTTCCAAGTTTGAGGACCCTAGGTCCAACCATTCTCTAGTTATTGATCGGACATCGTTTTGATAGTCAATGTCGTCGCTAGCTTGACCTTTGACCTAGTGACCCCAAAATCAAAAGGGGTCATCTGCTGGTCATGACCAACCATCCTTACAAGTTTAAGAACCCTAGGTCCAACCATTCACTAGTTATTGATCAGACATCGTTTGATAGTCAATGTCACCGCGATCTTGACCTTTGACCTAGTGAACATCGATTTGATAGTCAATGTCACCACGATGTTCACCTTTACCTAGTGATCCCAAAATCAATAGGGGTCATCTACTGGTCATGACCAACCATCCTTTCAAGTTTGAGGACCCTAGGTCTAACCATTGTGTAGTTATTGATCGGATATCGTTTTGATAGTCAATGTCACTGCGACCTTGACCTTAAACCTAGTGACCCCAAAATCAATAGGGGTCATCTACTGGTCATGACCAACCATCCTTCCAAGTTTGAGGACCCTGGGTCCAACCATTGTGTAGTTATTGATCGGATATAGTTTTGATAGTCAATGTCACCGCGACCTTGACCTTTAACCAAGTGACCCCAAAATCAATAGGGGTCATCTACTGGTCATGACCAACCATCCTTTCAAGTCTGAAGACCATAGGTCCAACCATTCTCTAGTTATTGATCGGACATCGTTTGTGACACAGACAGCACAAAATCAATATGGCTCCCCTCCACACTTTGTGTTGGGGAGCCATAACTATCACAGAAAGTTATTAATACCCTTGCAAACGCATAACCCATGACTTCATGTATATGCGCAGTTCCACTTCATACTGATGCTTCTCACAATGTTTGGGGTATGAAAGAGGTCATAGTGACCTTATTTTGGTATGCGACCTTCCGCTATCCCAAGATGTATCAACATACCAAGTTTGGTATTTCTAAGTGTTATTGTATTGAAAATATGGTCCGGACAAGCATTTTCTATGACAGAGGTCACAGGTCAAGGTCACAATTACCTTATTCTGGTACGCGACACATCACCATCCCAAGATGTATCTAAATACCAAGTTTGCTATCTCTAAGACTTAGTGTTATAGTATAAAAAATACGGTCTGGACAAGCATTTTCTATGACAGAGGTCACAGGTCAAGGTCACAGTGGCCTTATTTTGGTATGCGACACACAGCTATCCCAAGATGTATCCACATACCAAGTTTGGTATCTCTAAGTGTTATAGTATTGAAAATACGGTGCAGATAAGACGTGAAAGTGTCTGTGGATGTTCTACTGGCTAAATGTGCAGGGGACCGTAACACATTTTCAACATTCATTCAACCGGCACATGGCAATGATATAGGTCACAAGTTGTTGAATGCCAGCCAGGGTAGCAGGAGAACTAGTCTGTACAAAGTAAGTGTATTACAGGGTTCCCACAGTTTTTTGAGAACAAAACTCAAGGTCTTTTCCAGGTTTTCCCACTGTTTTCAAGGACAATTTATAAATACCAGTGTTTGTCCGACACCGTTGTTGCAAAAACGTTAAACTGTTCGCAGTACTAATATGTGACACCACTCAAGATGTTAGTTTATTGTTTTTGACAAGTATTGACTTTAACCCGCTGTTTTTTAGGCTGTTCTCCCTCCTATGAAGGACATTTAGTGTTGACATTTAACTTGTTCTCAGACGACATGCTTTATCGATTCAAATGATTGGACGCTTGCATATACGACAGAACATTTCGAGTTTTATTTGAAAATACTCGGCTAAAATCGTCAACATATTTTATGAGTCAACCGGTGAGGTAACGAATTTGTACGACAGCGATCGAAAACAAAAGTACAATTTGGGGTTCATATTTCATTGATCAGAGCATTAACACATATTTACGACTGTTCACGAATACCAATGGTTATTTTTAATGGGCTTACTAAGCCATTCGCCAAATCGCCATAGGCGAAAAGTAACCTGAACTGGCGAATGAAAACCGTAAGAAATACACACCAAATTCGCCAGACATCGGCGGTCTGGTGAATCCAAATTTCCAACCGAGTTTGTCTAAAAGATCTCGGAAAATCCCGAATTCTAATTCACAAAGTCTTTCACTGCGGCCGTTTTTCAATCGAAGTCACAAAACCGCGCGATCGTACCGCGGATTGTCACCCGAAATATCGCAGTGATTCCATGCAACTGTAAAAATCGCCCGGGATTGCAAAATCCAGTCTCGAAAGAAAGAAATCATCGCGATTCTCCATGATAGATACGCGGGGGAACACGGGGGAAATTAGAGCACGGATCAATGAAAAATGTAATAAAAATGCTAAATACAATGAACAATTTTGGAAGCAATACATATTTCAAACTTTTAATGCATTTAATAACGTGTGTTTTTCGTTTTTGTTGTCCAAAAGTCGCATTTCTCTTCACCGGACATAAATTGGCTACCCACAATCCTTTGCGATGTGTGTACCTATTAACAAGGCGGCACTAATAACGGGTTTATGACCCAGAATTCTTTACAATTTTTCGGATTATTTCTGACTAAAGAACCCATCGATGTATTAATAACCAACAGCAGAATAGTAAAATATGTTAAAATAACGATTAATTAAAAATATAATTCTAATTTCCAGTATAAGAATTACTATTTCAATTTTATGTTTAATCACCGCAAAGTCGGTAATAGGAACCGCCATATAACTATCGTGACCCAGTATACATTATCCGGGCATTTGAATTTTCCGAAAACAAAAATAAAATTGTCGTCTGCTTCGGGTTTGTAATAGTTATTGAATAACAATGCATTAAATTGACTGCACAATTGTACATTGATACTGAAGATAAATCGCGGCGATGGCCTGCGATTTCACATCGGGTAAAGCGGTGTGCAAATTAAAACAGATCACGGCGAATCGTGGTGATTGTGTCGCGGTGGAAAAAATGTATTATCCCCGCGATGAGCGGGCTGTCCGCGGATCGCGAGGACAAAATCAGTGTGACCGCGGTGAGATAAAATCGCCGCGATGAGTGGGATTAGTCGTAATCCGCGTGGCAGCAACTGTACGTATACTAACTAAATGTTACCAGTGTGTAAAAGAAAACTCTGTAAAACCTTTAGAGCTGATGAGGTATTTTTAATCTATGGAAGTGTTTATTTTAAAACAAAGACAAAATCAAACAAACACATCTTGCATTCGACAACTCAAAGTTCGTTTGCACTTGCACGAGTCTGACTCATTATCCGTTTGTGTAACATGTACAGCCACACACAAAATTAAGGCTTCTAAGTGCAAGTTATGTATTTACTTATAAATAGTAGTGTTACTGACTTGTTTTATAAATGATCACAACTGCATATGTAAATTATTGTATTAAAGCAGTAAAACATATTAGATATTTGTAAATCAATGTCTTATTGTGTAAGAAATATTTCATGTTGACATACACTTTTATAATTAATGTAAGACACCTTTTCTAACAAAACAACATCATTCACAGCCTTATTATTGATGATTTCTAAAAGCACCGCATTTTAGCAATCAAAAGGCGCCGCATTTTAGAATACCAAAGAACCAGAAGTGAAACCGAATGATATCCCCTTCAATTTATAACACGAATTTATGATCATGTGTAAAATAAACACTGCCTTGTCTGTTGAAAAGTTGATTACACACCAGCAAATGTTACTTGTACATCTAAGTTTAAATTAACATTCGACGCGCAAAGCAGCCGTCGAAATTAGCACAATCCCGAGACTGGTAAAATGCCTGACAGGCTTGCCCAATATCCAAGAACACCCAGCAAATGTTACTTGTACTCATGGATAGCTAGGTTTAAATTAACAGTCGAAGCGCAAAGCAGTCGACAAAATTAGCACAATCCCGACAATGCTGAAATGCCTGCCAGGCTTGCCCAATATCCAAGAACACAAGCCCAACGGGCTTGTTGATTTGCCGCTCGTTTCGACGGGAGAAATTGGAATCCAGACGAGGGAACTCCATTAACCAATCGTCCGAGAAACGATTTACTAGGAAACAGAACAAAAAGGTACATAGTTTATTAAACGATTAAATTCAGTAAATAGTCACAACTCTGTTTATTTAGCGAAATTGGAAAAATACAAGAAAACACTTGCTTCGTTGTTATTTTGTTAAGGGTTTCCGGGTTTCTTTCCGGCCAAAAGTATGTAGTTCACAGGACAAAAGCAAAATCTATCAGGCAAAGTCCTCGAAATTTAATGCTTGTGTCCAATGATTACCCATTTTCTTTTATTGAATATTTTTGATTGCCACATGGCCGCATGGAAGTAAAATTTTGGCCGTCCAGACCATTTTTTACTCGCCACGGCCGACTGCGAATTTGGAAAAGAGGCAAAACAACATGAACTCATGAAATATATATATATAAGCAACAAAATTAAATCACTTGCAACATACAGAAGTCAGGTGGCAGGTTTCAACAAGTTCTCGCTGGAGGGAACCGCTTTTTTCAACAAAATCAACAGGCTTCACCAACACTGCTAGGACTAGTACGAGTCCTGCTAAAAGGAGAGAAATATTTGATATAATTAACAGCAGCCCAACATTCTCTGCTTTGGGTTATTTTTCCACACACAATAAGTGGATAAAGGAAAAGTCTAGTTCCCTGTCCAATTGCTGCTATTGCAGTGCACAAGACAAAATACGTACCTGTGCATATCCGAATACTTAGAATACCTAGAATACCTTATATACAAGGTATGACAGCGGCCATTTTAGCCGGGGCGGAATTGCGTAATAATGTATTGGTACCCGATTGTACAACGTAACGCTGATTTGTGTAGGTACCACTGATTCCCTGCAATGACAGTTATGAATGAGGGTAATCAGTCTATGAATTATGGGATTATTACGTAATTCCGCCCCGGCTAAAATGGCTAAAATGGCCGCTGTCATAACTTGTATATATAATACAGTTTGTTGACAAAATTTTCGACTTTTTGGAGGAGGCTTTTCAGAAAGTAGTTTTTCGGATAGCTTGTGTCTTTGGTCAAACTAATTTACAGAGCTTTTCTTGATAGCCTCCCTGGCACCTATGCTTCCTAACTGACAAAATCGCCTAACGCGCATGCGTACTAACACAAAAAACAACAACATCAGTTGGCCTAGATCACAAGTTTATACATCACATTTGTAAAATAATTCTTCATACACACACCAACAACATCAAATATTCCCCTAAACCGTCCAAGTATAACCAGATTTTCAAAACTGTACACACACATTCTGCATTTTCAAGTTTATCACGACTGACAGTCACTGAGTCAGTCGATCGCGACTGACCACGGCACAGGCAGTCGAGAGCGCTTGAGACAAAAATACATTTAACCAATACATCATCTCAAAACTCACAACATATACACGTACCTACCTTTCGTCGCGAACTTTTGGACAACCGTTACTCACGAGCTCTAATGCAATTCGTTTAATATCCTCAATCGAAATGCTGACGATATTCAACTGTGCTGCAATAAAAATGGCGTCCTCAAAATGTCTCTAAAATTGTCTGCGCATGCGCAGTAAATATGACGTAGGCGTTAACACCAGATTTATATATACATATTAGTATTCATCCAAGAGATAGCAACTTATGTAATACCAAATTCAACGTCCCGTTCATGAGTCTTTATCCACTACTGTCTTTCCGTACTAGAAAAGTTGGCGTAAACTGCTATTTTGTAAAGAGGTAAAACACGAACTCTTTTATACGCAACGTTATGTGTGAGACGCGACGTTACAACGTCACATATTTTATGACGTTTTGGCGCTAAAGTGTGTCTGACGTCGTGGCGGTTTTATGTCCATCTGAATTATTTTTTACTAATTTGACTAATTTGATTGCAATGTTATGTGATAAAAAGGACCTTAAACTCGTTCCCATTCCAAAAGGCTCGTTAAAATTAAAATAATTCATAACTCGTTTCATAAATCTTATATGAAATGGGAACTTGTTTAAGATCCTCTATATATTAAATACATTTTATACAATCTCACACCTGGTAAAGGTCACTGTTGCTAAGAATAGAAAGTTTACCACATAAACACACACAACTCTGTATACATTTTAAGCAGTAGAGCGATACAGGCCCTCTTGGGCCTCTTGTTCAGACAGTCAAACTGCCACTGTGGCCCTCAACATCAATGTTATGATTATAATATATAATAAGATGTTTTCAAAGTGTTTCAAGTCTGATGATTTTATATTCGTTTAGGATTATAAATGTACGAGAGGTGTTCAACTTATAACTTAACACTTTTGTTTTAAGATGTTATTTTTTCAGCGGAAGTGATTATCATAAAAATGTGTGATTTAATTATGTGAAACTGTCATTTAGAACGTATACATTTAAAAATAATCTCTAATTTCACGCGGTTCGTCTTAAATTACATTTTAAATTAGGTGCATACTATTTTCCAATTTTAGACCTATATGTTTCTATTGCCGTAGAGTTTTACCTGAACCAAATAATTCAACAAAATGCATGTCATAATTGTTTAGAATTGTGTTTGCAATTTAAATGTGATCGTATGTTTTATTTTAAGACAAAAATGCAAATGTTGAATTAAACATTCGAATTTTATCGCAATATTAAGAAATTAAAAAATGATAAGACAGTTTGCTCGTAAGTTAGCGATGATTTTATAAATTAACCAAAATAAGCATTTTATTCATATTTTGTACGACAAAAAATGATTAGTTACTTTTTGCTGTGTTATCACATATCTTTGGTCATAATTAAAAAAAAAAACATCATTATTTGTGCCCTGTGTGGTTCCCGGGGGCCCACGTTTGTTCACGGGGCAAAGAATAGGGCCACTGCAGATCCCTTTGGAGGGGTAGGCAGAGGGGTAGAATCCCCCTAAATTCATGTTCATTTTATCATTTTTTGTTCATGTTCATTAAAGGTCTTCATCATGATCCCTGCATTGTTTCAGGTGCCATCTCGCTCACATCAAAAGAGCAGTGGCAGAAAAACAATAAACGTGGCTCCAGCGTAAATGGAGTTTCTACGATAGAATTTGCAGCAACTCTGCAGTTCAGGGTGAGAAGGTTCTAGGCCCATTTTCCATATTTTATTTCGATGTACATGGAAGATGAGCCTGGCATGTTCATGCCTGTTAGGCGCCATATAACCTTTTCATGTGTTGGTGCTTCTTAAAACCCAATTCAATTCAGTTCATCATTATTTGCAAATGTGTGTGTTTTGCCCCTAAATCTTTAGTTATATATTTTTTCTCTCTTTTGCTGCAAGAAAGTAATAAAACTTATTTTTTATAGAGGAGGAAATCATAACAAAGCCTGCAGCTGATGTTTCCTAACCGGGGTAGAAGTTTTCAAAAATTCAGTCATTTTCAAAGTCAAATTTCATGTTAATTTTCGTTAAAATCTTGAAAACCGCCGAATAGCCAAAAAAAAATGCATATTCCAAATGTTTACCTTCAGACATGGGCATATCAGACTACTATAACCTTAAACGACAATTTACAAGCATTTTCTTTTAAACTGTATTGCAGTTATTTTTATATTTGAAGATTTTTGCTTCAAAACATCATTCTCTACCCTTATTCAAAAATACGGATGCAGCAAAATAAGGAAGCACATAAAAGTTCATGTCATAATGTTTTATATCGAAGGAATCAATAGACTTGCCATTAAAATAAACATATTTGACGAGAATGTCAATATATTTCATACAGTTACAAATTGAAAGTGTTACGTTTTAAGTTGAACACCTTTCGTATATGTATATTTAAATTGTATTAACTCTGACCATGCTAAGGTTGACTACAATAGCCTTTGCATCCAGTGTAAACCCAGATCAGCCTGCGAGTACCTCGAGGCTGATAAGGGTGTACACTATCTGGCTGCTCATCAGTCATTTCCAAAAAACACCCATTTGCATCATAAATGGAACGGTCTAAATTCAAAAAAAGACAGTGCATTATACATTTTTATTGCAGATCGCACAAAATCCCAGGAATTTCATTGGATTAGAGCGGTCACATGGTGACCCTCTATTATTCTATAGTGGGTCAGAAGATTTCATAGAGGGTCACTAAAACAATATGGACTACAATTCCGATTCAGAGTTTAAATCATTTGCAAATAATTCTTTAAGGCGTTAGTAACACACATAATAAGTAACTTTAATAATGTTTTTAAACTGTACCGGTCGTGACGTCAAATGGCGCGAACCTCTCAATGACGTTGACGCTCCATTAAAATGGGTTAAATATCGGCGATTACCTTAAAAAAGGTGCTCGATGCAATAAATGAGTTATTGGGTTTGTTACTGACCCCCTACAGAAATATGTGGGGTCAGTCAGATGTATAGGGGGACTCGGCTATCGCCTCGCCCACTATAAATCTAACTGACCCCACATATTTCTGTAGAAATATGTAGAAATATGTGGGGTCAGTCAGATGTATAGGGGGACTCGGCTATCGCCTCGCCCCCTATAAATCTCACTGACCCCACATATTTCTGTAGGGGGTCAGTCACAACCCCAATAACTAATAATAGCAGGGTAAGGGTTTAGAGACCAGAAAAGCGAACAGCAAAACTGTTCTCTTAACACAGGTGGTCTCAATACAGGTGTTCTCTTGAGCATGTTTAACTGTATACTAATATCATACCTGTTTTAGGGAATGAATGAATGAATGGTGTTTTACGGCACGTCGCCACATAAATAGGTCATATTGTGCGCAAAAAATGATGAAAAATGAAGAATTAATTAAAAATTAATGTAAATATATAAAGATAAAATTATTAAAAAATAAGGGATGATAAGGTGTAATATAAACTATGTATGTAAAAATCAACAAATGCCCGTCAACGGCTATATAAACAAGTAAATATATAAAAGAACACATTATAATGATTTATATAGTCTGATCTAACCCTCTCTGATATTCATGAACAGGAGATGGGTGTTCCACAGGGCAGCATACTATCTGTCACACTTTTTAATATAAAGATTAACAGCATAGTAAAATGCATCAATCCAGGTGTGGATTGTTCGCTATATGTTGACGACTTTGTTATATGTTATCGTGCAAAAAACATAAATACTATCGAGAGACAATTACAACAATGTCTCAATAAACTTCAGACCTGGTCTGATGAAAATGGTTTTAAATTTTTTAAATCTAAAACTAATTGTATGCACTTTTGTCAACTTCGTCAACATCATGAAGACCCTCATCTAACACTGGACGGGTCACCAGTAGTGGATGAGACAAAATTCCTTGGTCTTATTTTCGACCGTAAATTAACGTTTATACCACACCTTAAATACTTGATGGCCAAATGCCTTAAAGCTCTTAACTTACTTAAAGTTGTTGCAAACACTAATTGGGGAGCAGATCGAAAAGTCCTCTTGCGACTTTACAGATCTCTTGTCAGATCCAAGCTGGACTACGGCTCAGTAGTATATGGATCGACTCGTAAGTCGTACTTGCAGATGCTCGACCCTATACATAATCAAGGATTACGACTCGCCTTAGGTGCCTTTCGTACATCACCAGCCGAAAGTCTATATGTTGAAGCCAATGAACCATCACTGTCTCATAGACGAGACAAATTAGCTCTTCAATACGCCATTAAATTAAAGTCTAACCCTTCAAACCCAACTTTCGATAACGTTTTTCATCCTAGTTGTGAACCTCTTTTTGATCGAAAACCGAAGGCCATTCGACCATTTGGTCTTCGTGTTGAACCAAAATTAAGAGACACTGAAATCGACCTAAATTTGATTGCCAAGTACAAAGTACCACAAATTCCACCGTGGACTTTGGAAACTCCAACAATTATTTTTGATCTTTGTAATAATAACAAATCCATTACAGACCCTACTGTCTTTCAAAGCAAATTTAATGAAATTATATCGAAATACAGTGACTTTCAACATATCTACACAGATGGCTCTAAAGATGGAGATAAGGTAGCTGCAGCAGCTGTTCACAAACACAGCATAAAGAGCCGCCTGCCTGACAAGGCCTCGATCTTTTCAGCTGAACTTAAGGCATTTGAACTTGCCTTAAATTATATTCAGGAATCTGATGATGACCATTTTGTAATCTTTTCTGATTCCCTTTCATCTCTTCAAGCACTGGGTAATATTAAACATGATAACCCAGTTGTGCTTCAACAATAATTGATAATGTTATTTATTTTTTTTTAATTAATTCTTCATTTTCATCATTTTTTTGCGCACAATATGACCTATTTATGTGTCGACGTGCCGTAAAATACCATCCATTCATTCATTCATTCTGATATCTTTAAGGAAATCTAAAACAAGACTAAAATCTACAGTATCAAATAACTCTTTCATAGTATTAACATTGTAGTACCTTTGACGCATAGGATCAAAGTCTACACATTCCAGCAATATGTGTTTGACCGTTAACGGTGCAAAGCACATTCTGGTAATTGCTCACCTTGTAATAAATATGAATGAGTATAACGTGTATGCCCTATTCTGCACCATCAAGGACAACTTCCTCTCGACGAATAGGTCTACTAGAAGAACGCCATTCTCCGAGTAAAGGTTTAATTGAATGGAGTTTATTGTTAACCGACACATCCCAAGCGGCTTGCCAAGAGTTACGAATATATGTGCTAATACAACTTTTAAAATCAGTATAAGGTAATTTGGTATTAGATATATGTAAATCTAATGCTGCCTTAGCAGCACTATCAGCTCTATCATTACCACGTATTCCTACATGGCTTGGAAGCCAGCAGAAAATAATAATATTATCAATTATAAGAGAATTGTACTTTTCTAAAAGTTGAAGCACAACTGAGTTATCATGTTTCATATTACCCAATGCTTGAAGAGATGAAAGGGAATCAGAAAATATTACAAAATGGTCATCATCAGATTCCTGAATATAATTTAAGGCAAGTTCAATTGCCTTAAGTTCAGCTGAAAAGATAGAAGCCTTGTCAGGCAGGCGGCTCTTTATGCTGTGTTTGTGAACAACAGCTGCTGCAGCTACCTTATCTCCATCTTTAGAGCCATCTGTGTATATATGTTGAAAGTTACTGTATTTCGATTTAATTTCATTAAATTTGCTTTGAAAGACAGTAGGGTCTGTACTGGATTTGTTACTATTAGAAAGGTCGAAAATAATTGTTGGTGTTTCCAAAGTCCACGGTGGAATTTGTGGTACTTTGTACTTGGCAATCAAATTTAGGTCGATTTTAGTGTCTCTTAATTTTGGTTTAATACGAAGACCAAATGGTCGAATGGCCTTCGGTTTTCGATCAAAAAGAGGTTCACAACTAGGATTAAAAACATTATCGAAAGTTGGGTTTGAAGGGTTAGACTTTAATTTAATGGCGTATTGAAGAGCTAATTTGTCTCGTCTATGAGACAGTGATGGTTCATTGGCTTCAACTTATAGTCTTTCGGCTGGTGATGTACGAAAGGCACCTAAGGCGAGTCGTAATCCTTGATTATGTATAGGGTCGGGCATCTGCAAGATAAACGATTTAAACTTTGGCGGGTCGCCATCTTGGTAACTACAGTAAACAAACCCGTCGATACATGAGCTCGACTCGTGGCGTCAAGACGTGAATAATATAAATCAAATTACAAAAATAAAAAATAGACGTGTAGTATTATATTAAAATTTTATTTAGGTGTAGCAAAAATACAATTTGGCTATCGCAAATTACTTTAAGACCTTTGCAAATTATCGAAACCGAAACTCATGACGTCTTCTACAGCGAAATCGAATTTCCACCCGGAAGTGTTTGTGCGCATGTCTGCATATATTAGCGAAAGAATGAATGAATGAATGGTGTTTTACGGCACGCCGACACATAAATAGGTCATATTGTGCGCAAAAAAAATATAAAAATGAAGTATTAATTAAAAATTATTGTAAATACATAAAGATAAAACTATTAAAAAAATAAGGGATGACAAGGTGTAATATTAACTATGTATGTAAATCAATAAATGCCCGGCAACGGGTATATAAACAAGTAAATATATATAAGAACACATTACAATGATTTATATAGTCTGATCTCTTTCAGGAAATCTATAACAAGACTAAAATCTACAGTATCAAATAACTCTTTCATAGTATTAACATTGTAGTACCTTTCACGCATAGGATCAAAGTCTACACATTCCAATAAGATGTGTTTGACCGTTAACGGTGCAAAGCAGGGTATACATTCCGGTAATTGCTCACCTTGTAATAAATATGAATGAGTATAACGTGTATGCCCTATCCTGCACCGGGCTAGGACAACTTCCTCTCGACGAATGGGTCTACTAGAAGAACGCCATTCTCCGAGTAACGATTTAATTGGATGGAGTTTATTGTTAACTGACAAATTCCAAGCGGCTTGCCAAGAGTTACGAATATATGTGTTAATACAACTTTTAAAATCAGTATAAGGTAATTTGGTATAAGTTACATGTAAATATAATGCTGCCTTAGCAGCACTATCAGCTCTATCATTACCACGTATTCCTACATGGCTTGGAAGCCAGCAGAAAATAATAACATTATCAATTATAAGAGAATTGTACTTTTCTAAAAGTTGAAGCACAACTGGGTTATCGTGTTTCATATTACCCAGTGCTTGAAGAGATGAAAGGGAATCAGAAAATATTACAAAATGGTCATCATCAGATTCCTGAATATAATTTAAGGCAAGTTCAATTGCCTTAAGTTCAGCTGAAAAGATAGAGGCCTTATCAGGCAGGCGGCTCTTTATGCTGTGTTTGTGAACAACAGCTGCTGCAGCTACCTTATCTCCATCTTTAGAGCCATCTGTGTAGATATGCTGAAAGTTACTGTATTTCGATTTAATTTCATTAAATTTGCTTTGAAAGACAGTAGGGTCTGTACTGGATTTGTTATTATTACAAAGATCAAAAAAAATTGTTGGAGTTTCCAAAGTCCACGGTGGAATTTGTGGTACTTTGTACTTGGCAATCAAATTTAGGTCGATTTCAGTGTCTCTTAATTTTGGTTTAATACGAAGACCAAATGGTCGAATGGCCTTCGGTTTTCGATCAAAAAGAGGTTCACAACTAGGATTAAAAACATTATCGAAAGTTGGATTTGAAGGGTTAGACTTTAATTTAATGGCGTATTGAAGAGCTAATTTGTCTCGTCTGTGAGACAGTGATGGTTCATTGGCTTCAACATATAGACTTTCGGCTGGTGATGTACGAAAGGCACCTAAGGCGAGTCGTAATCCTTGATTATGTATAGGGTCGAGCATCTGCAAGTACGACTTGCGAGTCGATCCATATACTATTGAGCCGTAGTCCAGCTTGGATCTGATAAGAGATCTGTAAAGTCGCAAGAGGACTTTTCGATCTGCTCCCCAATTAGTGTTTGCAACAACTTTAAGTAAGTTAAGAGCTTTAAGGCATTTGGCCTTCAAGTATTAAAGGTGTGGTATAAACGTTAATTTACGGTCGAAAATAAGACCAAGGAATTTTGTCTCATCCACTACTGGTATTGGTGACCCATCCAGTGTTAGATGAGGGTCTTCATGATGTTTACGAAGTTGACAAAAGTGCATACAATTAGTTTTAGATTTAGAAAATTTAAAACCATTTTCATCAGACCAGGTCTGAAGTTTATTGAGACATTGTTGTAATTGTCTCTCGATAGTATTCATGTTTTTTGCACGATAACATATAACAAAGTCGTCAACATATAGCGAACAATCCACACCTGGATTGATGCATTTTACTATACTGCTAATCTTTATATTAAAAAGTGTGACAGATAGTATGCTGTCCTGTGGAATACCCATCTCCTGTTCATGAATATCAGAGAGGGTTGAACCCATTCGGACACGAAACTGTCTATCATCTAAGAATTTCTCTATAAAAATGGGTAATCGGCCTCTAAGACCAATGGCATGTAGATCATTCATAATACCGTACTTCCATGCAGTATCATAAGCTTTCTCCAAGTCAAAAAATACAGCGACTAAATGTCTTTTTTTATGAAAGCTTCCCTAATAAACGATTCAAATCGTATGAGATTGTCTGTTGTGCCTCGTTGGCGCCGGAATCCACTTTGATACTTTGTTATCAGTTTGTTGGACTCCAGGTACCAAACGAGTCTCTCATTAATCATTCGTTCCATGGTTTTACATATACAACTCGTTAAAGCGATTGGGCGATAATTTATTGGGTCCGTATGATCCTTTCCAGGTTTGGGGACTGGAATAACGATTGCTTCCCGCCAAGAATCGGGGAAGATTCCCGTCACCCAAACCTTATTGAATATATCAAGAAGGGTAGAGAGACAGGATTCAGGTAAATGTTTTAGTAATTGATAATGGATATCATCAGGACCAGCTGATGTATTATGAGCCTTTTTAAGGGACTCTCGAAGTTCTTTGAGAGTGAATAGTTTATTGTATTTTTCCAAGTTTTTCGACTTGAAGTTCAGCTTCTTCTGTTCTTTTTGTTTCTTATTTTTCAGAAAATTTGGTTGACAATTTTCAGAAGAAGAATTTTTTGAGAAAGTTTCTGCCAAAGTGTTTGTAATATCTTTGACGGATGTTATATCTCCATTATCTGTTTTAAGATGATTTACAGAACTAGAATTACCTTTACCACTTATTTTCCGGACCATGTCCCATGTCTTCTTAAGAGATGAGCGAGAATTCATCCTAGAGACGTAAGATCTCCAGGATTTCCTCTTGCTGTCCTTAATAGTACGACGGGCTTTCGCACGAAAAACTCTAAAGTTATCTAAATTTGTTTGAGTTGGCCGCAAGTTAAAATTATTTAATGCAGCTTTACGATCGCTGACTGCCTTTTTGCAGTCATCGTCGTACCATGGTTTATGTGGGCGTTTAGGATTTGCCGAGGTTTATATTAGAGAAAGGGTCAATTCCCCGAGTATATTTCATTCGTTGGAAGCGCCACGTTACATGACGTCACTTGGTAAATATACGTCACGGAGACACTCAACAGTAATTGTAATGAAATGTTAATTACCACAAACTTGCCACGCTCCCAAACCGTGCACATCCCGATATAAATCCATCATATGTATTAGTACATTGTACATATAACATTAATATGCATCTTGAACAATGAATGAATGAATGGTGTTTTACGGCACGTCGACACATAAATAGGTCATATTGTGCGCAAAAACTGATGAAAGATGAAGAAATAAACGATTAATTAAAAATTAATGTAAATACATCAAGATAAAACTATTAAAAAAATAAGGGACGATATGGTAGTAATACAAAACATATATGCAAACCAACAAATGCCCGAAAACGGGTATATAAAAAAAGTAAATATATACAAGAACATATTATAATGATTTATATAGTCCGACTTCCTTCAGCAAATCTAAATCTAGACTAAAATCTATACTATTAAATAACTCGGTCATAGTATTAACATTGTAGTACATTTGACGCATAGGATCAAAGTCTACACATTCCAGCAATATGTGTCTGACCGTTAACGGCGCAAAGCCGGGTATACATTCTGGTAATTGCTCACCTTTATAAATATGAATGAGTATAACGTGTATGCCCTATTCTGCACCGGGCTAGGACAACTTCCTCTCGACGAATGTGTCTACTAGAAGAACGCCATTCTCCGAGTAACGGTTTAATTGAATGGAGTTTATTGTGAACTGACAAATCCCAATCGGCTTGCCAAGAGTTACGAATATATGTATTAATACAACTTTTAAAATTGGTATAATGTAATTTGGTAAGTCTGATGCGCGTCTAATACTGTTATTCCAGTAAGTCTGATTTTGCATGTCTGATCAGAGTTGGTCATAGCAGAGTGCAATTTATTGTTGGGTCTGTCTGATAGTTCAAGGTATCTTATATGGAAACCTATTCTTCTACATTAATGCATTCTTAAATGAACAGTTAAACACAATTTACAGGCTCCAATTATAGTTTCTACAAAAATAAAATTGAAAAATGTGTGCAAATTCACATTCGGTCATTGGAAAAATAACAAAACTGAGATGGTCTATTTTTACCCGCAAGTGTTACTTCTCTTGGCAATATGTGTCGATATCTCAAAATGGAAAATGTCGCAATATTTTGATGATTTCTGAGCAATTTTGTGTTGAAAATATCAAAACGCACTACAACCTGTGTTCTAAACCTGAAATTGTGTATAATCGGTACTATGCATATTTTCCTTAAGGTCGGAATCTACAGTTTTCTTTGAAATTCAGACTATTTTCAGACATGTACACTAATTAGGTTAAATAACTTGAATTCTATTTTTCAGAACTAACAAACATGCCCTATTCCTGAAAGACCATATAATTTCCTCTCAAAATATAGCAAATACATGCTAGAAAGCAACAAAGTCAGTTTCTCTGCCTACAAATACAATTCATTTACCCCACCCACTTAGCACTCAAAAAAAGGAAAACATGACATTTATAGAGACACGGCAGCATATACCTGTCCCTTATTTGAGATATAACACATCCAGAATTGAATGACAAACACTCCAAATTGTCATAAAAATGCTATTTCTACATACCTTATCCGGCTTTTTTTCCCGTAATCTTATGTCGAATGGAGAGATGAAGGTATTGATCAAACAAAGCTACCATTTACAACATAGCCACCAGTTACTAGTTTCTGTTTACAGACTCTATACCGGTCACAGTACAAAATTTTTATTTACACCAAAATTAACTATTATGTCATACTAAGTCAAAAACACCACATTTGTGGATTTCTTTTTTATTGTCTAGCCTGTACATGGCTTTTAATCTCTTAGATTTCTGTTTTATAAGAAATTCCCCATGGACATTCATTCGAAACTAAGGAGTCTCCCCTGAAGCCAATGAACCATCACTGTCTCACAGACGAGACAAATTAGCTCTTCAATACGCCATTAAATTAAAGTCTAACCCTTCAAACCCAACTTTCGATAATGTTTTTAATCCTAGTTGTGAACCTCTTTTTGATCGAAAACCGAAGGCCATTCGACCATTTGGTCTTCGTATTAAACCAAAATTAAGAGACACTGAAATCGACCTAAATTTGATTGCCAAGTACAAAGTACCACAAATTCCACCGTGGACTTTGGAAACTCCAACAATTATTTTTGATCTTTGTAATAATAACAAATCCAGTACAGACCCTACTGTCTTTCAAAGCAAATTTAATGAAATTAAATCGAAATACAGTAACTTTCAGCATATCTACACAGATGGCTCTAAAGATGGAGATAAGGTAGCTGCAGCAGCTGTTGTTCACAAACACAGCATAAAGAGCCGCCTGCCTGATAAGGCCTCTATCTTTTCAGCTGAACTTAAGGCAATTGAACTTGCCTTAAATTATATTCAGGAATCTGATGATGACCATTTTGTAATATTTTCTGATTCCCTTTCATCTCTTCAAGCACTGGGTAATATGAAACATGATAACCAAGTTGTGCTTCAACTTTTAGAAAAGTACAATTCTCTTATAATTGATAATGTTATTATTTTCTGCTGGCTTCCAAGCCATGTAGGAATACGTGGTAATGATAGAGCTGATAGTGCTGCTAAGGCAGCATTAGATTTACATGTTACTAATACCAAATTACCTAATACTGATTTTAAAAGTTGTATTAACACATATATTCGTAACTCTTGGCAAGCCGCTTGGAATTTGTCAGTTAACAATAAACTCCATCCAATTAAACCGTTACTCGGAGAATGGCGTTCTTCTAGTAGACCCATTCGTCGAGAGGAAGTTGTCCTAGCCCGGTGCAGGATAGGGCATACACGTTATACTCATTCATATTTACTACAAGGTGAGCAATTACTGGAATGTATACCCTGCTTTGCACCGTTAACGGTCAAACACATCTTATTGGAATGTGTAGACTTTGATCCTATGCGTGAAAGGTACTACAATGTTAATACTATGAAAGAGTTATTTGATACTGTAGATTTTAGTCTTGTTTTAGATTTCCTGAAAGAGATCAGACTATATAAATCATTGTAATGTGTTCTTATATATATTTACTTGTTTATATACCCGTTGCCGGATATTTATTGATTTACATACATAGTTTATATTACACCTTGTCATCCCTTATTTGTTTAATAGTTTTATCTTTATGTATTTACATTAATTTTTAATTAATACTTCATTTTTATATTTTTTTTGCGCACAATATGACCTATTTATGTGTCGGCGTGCCGTAAAACACCATTCATTCATTCAAGAAAGTTTCTTGAAGAAAAAATGCAACAGGGTTGTGTTTATTTAAAAGTAAGCTGATATCATCATAATTAGGTTTTAAACCTCGGCAGTTCCATTGAATGATCTTATTTGATTTTGTCGTTACTAAGGTGGAAGTACGGGCTTACGGCCTTTGGGTTTGGCAGACCTTGGAGATTTTGGGGACTTTGGGAGTTCCAGACATGCTGGATTATCAACCTCCATCTCCAAGTCTTCAAATCTGTTGTGCAGTTCAATCGGATCCTTTTGACTGCTTCCCTAACCCGGGAGTTTTCTTTTTCTTTGCTGTCACGTCCGTGGCAGCAGTTCTGATTGGTGACGAACTCTTGGGAGACTTCGTCGTATTTGACGAACCTTTGGAAGAGTTCTTCGGCTTTGGTGGACTCTTGGTTGCACAAGAGTCCGTCGATTTCGGAATAGATGAAGTAGATGTAGTAGGTGTAGGAGTAGTTGAGGATATAGTTGAAGAAGTTTCAGGCTTGGAAGCCACAAGAGGTTTGGGAGCCACAGGAGGCTTATTTAAGAGGACCGGAGTTTGAGAGGCTGAAGATGTTTTAGAGGATTCCAGAACAGAGATGGGAATAGTAGCAAATCCGTCGGAGCCTATTGGCTAGGTTATCACGGTCTGCACCGCGACAGACCTGGTAGCTGGTTTCTCAACCCTACTCGCATCGGCATATGATTTGCCGGATGGAGTGGGCGGAATAAGGCTCTCAACCAGTTTCCTAGCTTCAGGAAAAGAAATGTTGTTTTCAATCTTAACTTTCTGTATTTCCTTCTCGTGCTTCCACTTCAGACAATCCTTAGAGAAAGATCCTTTTGTCCCCTTGCAGTTAACGCAAGAGGCGGCATTTTTGCAAATGGTGAAGTCGCTATGACCCTCCTGGCCGCAAAGGGCACATACAGGAGCAGCTCGCTTGCATTTTTCTCTATGGTGACCAAAGAGTTGACAGCTAAAACATCGAAGAGGGTTTGGAATGAAGGGGTCAACTGGTTGAATGATATATCCAGTTTTGATGGTCTTTGGAAGATTTGGTGTGCTGAAAGTAAGCACAAAAGTATTTGTAGGAGTGAGTTTTCTACTTTGTAGGAGTGAGTTTTCTACTCCGCCTTGTACTGATGCGCGTTACCTCAGTCACACCTTGAGTTTTGAGATTTTGAGTCATTTCTTCAAGGGTGCAGTGCTCCAGTTCCCTGAAGCGT
>JAWPHD010011624.1:0-82312 GCA_037043455.1 Cyrtodaria siliqua
CATAAGATACCGTGCAAGGTCATACAATGCATGTACAACACTTCAAGCACAAATAATACACGAATAATATACATTAAACAGATAAACAAGAATAATATACATTAAACAGATAAACAAGCGACCATCGGTAAATGTCTGCCAATCAGCTATAGACCTTTTTACACACGCACATGTATAACATGGAATACGTGTAAGGATATATAATTTACAAATTGTAACGGTAAAATTAACCGAGGTGTATAAATCAAGAATTGCAAAATAACTAAACAAGTGGAAAATGCACTTATTGTACACGCTTCCGTATAAAATAATACATTATATATGTTCTTTTTGACTCACTTAAACTAATTACCTGGGAAGATACATACCATTGTATCGATTAGTGCTGAATGTTTGAGAAACACGCTGCCAAACTTGGGAACTTGTATACATAACGATAGTTGTGTTTTACATAACCATGCGGTTGCTAATTAATTGTAACAGTTGTCATATGTTAATATACCTGTTTATAGAGGAGATCTTGTTTCATAAGTATCGCATAGTAACATTATTGTTATTTGACAAATCAGTGAACGCACAGACCAAATAACAAATTTATTAATATGTCTGTGGTGAACAATAGAATAAAACACCTCCACATTTATCGATGATGCACAAACGAAATTAGTCCTTTATGAAACTACTGCGTAGTGAGAATTAATGTTGTCATATTATCCAGAAAAACGTCAGTGATCACAGTCTGTAAGACGACATTATTTCAAAGTGAATTTAAATAGCATGCAGTCTCCGAGGTGGATCGAGATTTTGTCTGGAACATGGCTGTGCATACTGACAGTGTTAGGAACGTTTTGTAATGGTCTGGTTTTAATTGTCTACGCTAAACGCAAGGAACTACTCAAGCCACACGATGTTCTCATTATAGGAGTTATCGCCAATCATGCGTGTATGTCTGCTACTGCAATGATATGGCCGGCAATTGCAGAGTTTACCGGCGGCTGGTTTGTCGTGATGACAATGGATTCGTGTGTTTTTAATGCGTTTACAGTGTACTGGCTAGGAATCGCCTCAATGTTCCTTTTAATGTCAATATCGTTGACACGATTCCTTTCCATAACAAGACCAGAGGCTTACAGAGAGTTTTCAAGAAAGACAGCAATACTTGTGCTTTGTCTATGTGTCTTTGTGGCGTTACTGTTGGCTTAGCACCGCTCTTCGGTTGGGGCTCTTACGGTCTGGAAGCACACGACACTGGATGTGGGTTGGATTGGATGGATAGACGATTAGGAAGCTTAGTGTATTTAACCGTGATTTGTGTTCTATGTTTTATGATTCCAGTAGTTGTGATATGTTGTTCCTACTTTCGAATATTCAGAACCGTAAGTACCACTTAAAAATCACACTACTTTGTCTAATGTATTTCAACAAAATATAATAAGGATCGTGATTCAGCTATATAAACAAAACACACGATAGAATTAGTTTATAAATAACATTATTTTCAGACAAGATTAAATATCACTGAATAGAATGCCCATATTTTAAACACCGGAAAGCTAAATTGTTCTTTATTCCGATCTTTGGAGATTGCTGAGTTCGATGTTTATATACATAAATCGGTGGTACATTCCCAAATACAGTTCTCTTACTTGCCACTACTTGCCTTGGAGGCTCTGAGTATTGTTTAGTCACCATTAGGATATGTTGTATTTTTTAATTTAGTCTTTTGACTGTTATTTGTGATACACAAGCTTCGTAACATCTGCTCCCAACGAAATTCAATTTTGTTTAATTCGCCCATTGTTTTCTCGTTTAGGGCAAAGCAATTTGTTATAAACTGAGACCATACGTCTCTAGCCATAATACCTCATTGAAGGTTCCATGTTTACGTCATAATTGTATGCATACAATCGTCGGGATAGCTCAAATGTTCGTACTATTGAACTTTTGATTATTGAGTTCTGCTCAACCCGGGGCTAGAGGGCCCTAAAAGAATAAGATCCTATTCTTCACATTTTTAAATGTGACATATGTGTTTGTCTAAAAAGGGGGTTAACAAGAAAATCACTTTTTTCACAGATTCTGTCCGTGCCTGTTAGTGTTGCAACGTATTTATGGCATCATCATCATCCTCATCATCATCATCATCATCATCATCATCATCATCATCATCTTGATTGAGGGGCAAATATATAATTATTATTGTTTTGCCTTCGACGTCTGTCCGTCCGTCCGTCCGTGCGTCTGTCTGTCTCCATAACCCCTGGCCAGATTCACACGAGTGATTGGTACAAAACCTAGTTGTGCATATCGCCTTTGCGTTCTGTTCGCTTAATGTTGTTGTGCATATCGCCTTTGCGTTCTGTTCGCTTAATTTTTGTCAGAGTTATGGGAATGTCTTTCGAAATATGATTATGATGAAAAGAGCTGGAAAGCCTAAGAAACAAGTTTCATTTCCCTTTTTTCGTTCACCATTACACATTCAAGTAATCATCATTGACATGTATTTGCATGATAATCCTTCAATAAGATTCGTTTTAGAACGAACTCATACTCTTTTCCGTCAATTACTTCGAACAATGCATCACCCAAGACCACAGATTTATATATCACCCGCTGCAATGCAAGATATACCCGCAGTTGTCAGTGTGCGTCTCTTGTCAAGAAGAGCCGGAAAAAGTAGCGGACTTCTTCTGGAAATCAGGAACATCATCAAAGACACCAACTGGATAAATGCCTGGTTACGACTGACAATGTGTGGTATCGGGTGGTATGACATTGTAGATATTTTCTACCGCTGAAGAGGTTTCATTTTCATAACCACTGACTGAACAGTAGGGCCAGATGTTCGTAAATGCATTTTTTTTTCATTTCTTGCCCTAACAGTTACTTTTTTCCGTTTTTACGGTAATGTTTCATGGTTTCACTATTAAATATTGAAATAGAGGTATACATTGTATATTTTCCGTTGTAGAAACACATTTATTGAAAGCTCTGGTGGAGCACTTCCCGTCCTTCTTGGTTCTTATCAAATACCTCCCGTGTGTCTTGAACATAAATGTAACTTAGCGAGCGTTCTTAGCTCATAGTGGGCTATTAGGTTTATTTTATGTCCATCGTTCGTCCATTTTCCACTGCTGGTTTGTTCACACTGTAGAGACCACATTGTTCAAGTAAATGTGATCAAACTTGGCAACAAATAATATGTGGTCACAAGATTAATCGCACCGTCCGTTCGTCCGTCCGTCCGGATTCTCTCCGTCTGTCCGTCATTCCGCAGTTCGTGTCCGGACTGTACCTTCAAAAACCCTGCATGGATTTTTTATTAACTTGGCACAAGTGATCACCATAACAAGACGATGTGTCGCGCGCAAAACACAGGTCTTCAAGGTCAAGGTCACACTTGGAGGTCAAAAGTCAAATTGTGTCCGGTCAATAAATCCGGCATTCGTGGACGGATTTTCAAATAACTTGGTACGAGTGCTCACCACAAGGCGATGTGTCGCGCACAAAATCCAGGTCTGTGGCCCCAAGGTCAAGGTCACACTTAGAAGTCAAAGGTCAAATCGTGTTCGATTAATAACTCTTGCATGCCTGGACGGATTTTCAAATAACTTGGCACGAGTGCTCACCACAACCAAACGACGTGACGTGCACAAATTCCAGGTCCATGGATCCAAGGTCAAGGTCATACTTAGAGGTCAAAGGACACTTCGGGGGCATTTATCACTTACAGTGATATTTCTTGTTTTATCATGTTTTCCATCTAGCGCCAAATCCTAATCATGTTTGGACAGAATATGTTTGGCCATTATACGATTTCGGTCAGGTTCGAGTTTAAACCATTTATTAGACCGTTGTGAAGAGTTGCCTGCCCTTGATTCAGCAAACGTATGTCAAAAAGCTTATTAACAATGGATGGTCATGGGTTCGAGCCCCACTAGCGGCGCTAACGACCTGACTCTTTAAGTGAAAAAGTTGACTGTTTCTTACGTGGATGGGAGTCTAGTACCTTCCTTCCCAGGAAATATTGTTAGGTAAACTATCCGCCTGTACATGACTGAAATACGGTTGAAAACGGGCGTTAAACTTGGAAAACAAACAAAACAAACAATGTCGTATGTTGACATGTTACACACGGTAGTAACTACATGTGTCACCAATTCTAATCATTCTTGGACTCCTTGTCTATGACTGTCAGATCTTTATAAGTTCAGTTTTCAGCCAGATTGGACCACTGGGTCAAGATTTACGTGCCATTAATTTATCAAAAATTGCTATTTTTAAGAATGTTTACAATCTAGCATGCTCATTTCTTCATCGATCCTGTCCATACATGGAAATGCATGTAATATTTGTGGCATAAAGATCTCGATAAAGGTCGATTTTGAGCCCGATTAAACGGTCTGATCATGAGTTGTATGCCCTTGATTTATCAAAGAATGGCCCCCTTTGAAGAAACGGAGTATATGGCTTTGCACATGGCGTCGGTTTGTAGAACATGTATATTAACTTGAGCAATCCTTAATTTTGTATGCGCGTTGGTCACGCGTATTGATTTTGAAGTCAAATGTCAAGGTCGCGGTGATTTTGGACAATGGAACGATAGAGAATGGTTGGGTCTACGCTCCTCAAACTTGGTATGGAGGTTAATTATGACCAGTAGTTGATCCCTACAGATTTTGAGATCATTAGGTCAAAGTTCAAGGTCGCTTCACCTGGGACAAATCAATAACTCGAGAACAGTTGCATCTAGGATCCGTTTGGACATGACCAGTAGATAACCCTTTTTAATAATGAGATCATTAGGTCAATATCAAGATGACCTTGGCCAAGAATACATTTTCTATCACTTAAGAACGATTGCGCTGTGATTCTCAAACTTTGTATACATGTTGTCCACGACCAGTAGGGACATGTATGTTTACAAAAATATATTGTACTTGAAACATGTATAGCAACATCTCTTTCCTTGTTGGCCAGTGTGACCGCTTTAAATAGGGACATCTGGGCTAAACTATGCGGTAAAACATGTAGGATTGCTCGATTCCGTGAGTCTGTCCTGTTGTTCCGTTTTCACGTGTCTGCTTCATAACTTCCTCATGCATGGTGAAGATTTGAACCAAGTTTCATGAAAATCCTACAAGCAAGTGGTTTAGGAGATATGGATCGGAGACGAAATCCTGGGCTCGAATCTTTGACCTGAAACCGCAACCTTTAACTTGAGCTTACTCACCTGTAACGTGGGTTCTGCAAGTTGCCTCGATGAGGTGAAGATTTGAACCTAGTTTTATGAAAATTCTTCAAGGGGTTTAGGAGCGGACACGAAATATTAGCCAAATCCTGGGCTAGGATATTTGACCTTCAACCGTGACCGTGACCTTGAGCCGACGCGCCTGGAACATGGGTTCTGCACGTTTTCTCGATAATAATAATTGTCTATATTTATAGAGGATAACATGTTTTGCCTACGACCATTCTTACACATGGTGCTTTTGGTTACGGAATGAGACCCGTATTCATTGATTATGGATTTTGGCTCCTACAACAGAGATTTTGGTCTCTGTTATAGTGATACTTGTTTGATATACATGTATAGAATAATTATTTAATTATTTCCTTTGTTTCCGACCAGTTTTATCATGGACGTGTTCCGAGTGGGGTTCAAATGTACGACCTTCTGATCGCAAGTCCAACGCGCTAACCACTCGGCCACGCCGCGATGAGATGATGGACATACATGCCCGAGTTTCATGAAAATCCTTTCAGGGATTTAGGAGATATGGAGCGGACACGAAATATAATCAAATGTCTTTTAACATCAATGTGTGACCTTAACATTGACCCGAGGCGGTCGAAGCATGCGCTCTGAACATCGCCTTCATATGTGAATATTTGTGCCAAGTTATTTTAAAATTCCTCATTTCATTACAATGTTTATTGTTACAGCCCACACAGGAAATGCTAACACACGGACATGTACCATACAATAGTGAACATAAATTACAATTTAGTTTGGCACTAGCCGGATCGAACCCGCACCGCTACGGCGACAGCGCCTAGCAACAACAAATTCGACCACGCTACCAGCTGCGCTACCGCAACAACTCCCAAAAAGGTTTCGCAAATTAATATACGTTAACCCTTTTTGATGGATCAGTTTCTATGGAAACGAACCTAATAGCATACGACTTACGGTAAATACATTTCGGAGTTCATAACCCAGCCATTTGTGAAAAATGCGATTCAGATGTAAAAATGCACATTTTTAGTAAAATTGCACATTAATATTGAAATGTGAAGAATGCGATTTCATGTCACATCAAAAACCTTCATCGATCACAAATTTCACAGGAAATGTGAAATATGTGACTGTGTTGTGTGAAAAATGAGATCCCATTCTTCACATCTGTGATGAATAGGATCCTATTCTTCACACGTGTGAAAAATGTGATCTGGGAAAATTATGGTCCTACAGGGCGTGAGCGGTAGCTAGGATTTTTCACTACCGTTCATGAACAATCTCAATCAAACCAAGGCTGCAATATTTGTTTTATGTTTATCGTGTTCGGCGATTTCCAAATTTCTCCTTTTTTAACCCAACAAATTATATATAAAGGCAATTAGTTTTTTGTTGTTGTTGATTTGTTTGTTTTTTGGGTTGTTTTTTTTACTTTTACAGAGGATACATCGGGCTGTTCTTGGGTTTCTTGGGCTTCTAGGTCGGATTCTAGGTGTACGACTTGATATTGACAATTAATGCGTGTATTTTTAATTATTACGTGCTTAAACATAATGAATGAGCTTAAAAGTGACCACTTATTTACAAAAAAAATAATTTTGTAGTATAGTAATAGTATTATCAGCTATCCTAGGTTAGGCACCAAGGTTATTTGTAAGCAATTTATGCCCGTTTTTATTCAAAACATATGGCGATTTTAAATATCAGACATGAACAACACGATGCTTGCAACATATTTTGATTGATTAGACATTTCTATTTTGAAATGAACTATAATACTCAAAGTTTGATAAGGGCCAAGATTTCAATTCGAGATTTTACGGTGGTTGGATTTACCAACAGCATACAATTCAACAATTAGTTTTTGTGAAATTCGTTACTTTATTGTCAAAAATAATTAGTGTTTACCCTACTTTTTCAACCAATCAGATGTCCCAGATTTTCAAATACTTGCACAATTTATTCAAGAAGATTTTACTACAAGCAGTTTTCGTTGTGAAGAGCATGACCTATATAGAGACTATCAATAAAAAATATGGCAAACACTTAGCCGAATAGAGTCTATGAAGAAAAATCTTCACCATTAAGAAACCGCGGTCAGTCGCTACGCTCCTTCCCTTTCGGTTTCTTAATGGTGAAGATTTCCCTTCATAGCCTCTATCCTATACTTAGAATCAATTGTATTTTTGCATGTCACCCTACAAAATACAGTTTCGCTCGATATTTGGGATGAAATTGTGAAGTTGGTTTGGTGCTTAGCAAACTTAGAGTACTATATTAAAAAAAGCTAAATAGTTGAATGACTTTTACATCCCCAAAATATTTAAACCTGAAATTAATTTGTATTTTGCTGTACAGGTACGAAACTCGCGTGTAGCAGCAGCCGGTTGTGATCAGGACTCTCGCCGGGTGCAGATCCGAAAACAACTAGAACGTCGACTTATTAAACTGGGTGTTTTAATGGCTGGTACGTACCGTTTTCATTAAACGTTATATATGCATACCACCACCATGAAGTGTTTACCAGAGTTATGCATCGGTCTTCTTCTCAATCACTGTTGTTTGTGTTATAGAAATTAACTATCTTTGAATAAACATAGTAAAATAGTAAAATCTGAGTTCATTTTTCTTAAGTGTATGTTTTTGTATTGCCACTGTTGATAGCATAGTTTTCACTAACTTTTATAATGCTATACACCCTAAACGGTAAAGTGACACGTAGTGTGTTTATGTACAAACATGCCTTTATGAATATAACTCATGTGTTTTCCCGGTCACATGTTGTAGGTATAAATGACCTTTATATTATACTGTTCGGTACGGGCAACTCCAGCTTTCAGTGGAAATGTTGAAACTCGTGTTTGACTCTCTAGAAATAAAACGGAACTTCATTAAACAAAATTGAATGCGTTGTTGACCTAATAACAAATAGATTGTGTAAATTTCAAGTGGCACAGTTCGAAAATTTCACAAAATATTTCCCAACTTTAAACACACATATCATGAAGAGTTTTATAGATAAAAGTTTCATTCAAGCCAAATACCATAACAAATTTAATTTTCTTTCCAATGATAGTATTTTGTGTTCGCTTACATTGAGAGCAAAAAAGGAGTTTGATGGAAACGATGACTATGTCAAAACATTGATTTTTAAGAGAAACGCGAAAAATGATGCCATTTTAAACTTTAAACAACTTTTTATACAATTTCTTATTTTGAAAATAAACATAAATTATTATACTCCCATTTTGCTCTTCAATATGAATCTTTTGAATGTATTCTCATCAAAATCGGTTAATAATTAAGAGAGAAGATAGAAGGATATTTTGGTTACTTCATTGGTTAAGATAGGAAGTTTCCTGTATGTTTATTAATATGTCTGTGGTTGTTGAAAGTAACATCGAAAGTGTTTCTTTCCTTTAGATACGGTATATACGGTAGGCCTAAATGACGTCATGACATTACGAGAGGTATTAGCAATTTAAAACTTTACTTCCCCAATGACCAATCAGCATTGTGTTTTTGTACAAACCATGTAAGATTCATAATTCATTAATGTTCACTTTCACTTGAAGACTTTTGGATAGTATACCTGGCTTCTTTCAGCTGCATTTATAGCATCTTGGACTCCATACGCGGTTATCTCATTTTACGTCGCATTGGGCAACCCCGTTCATGTAGATCCAGTTTTATCACGCATTCCTTCCCTCATTGCCAAGACGGAAGTGCTATGGAATCCAGTCATTTACACTTTGACCACAAGGCAGTTCCGACGAAATGTGTACGAATCTCTTCCATGGACGAAACTACAAGTGTGGTTATTAGAGGCGGACTCACCAACCGAGATTCATATGACGGCGCCATATACTAATGCTGGTACGGTAGCTGCAGTTTCTACGTTGGTCACTTATCAAGTAAGTTCGTAGGTGTACTCTGTCAGTACCATAAACCCTTTGTTCAGAGACATTTCGTAACACTTTCATGTTTTAAGCATACAGCTGTTTCCGTATTTGTCATTGTTATTTACACGATACGTTTTGAACAGATTTATCTTTATCTGTTATTGTAAACTGATGCGTGATGAAAATGAAATATAAAAATGTAATATTAAATAAATACAAACTTATGATAAAAAATATAAAATACATATTTGTATTGGTGCTATTAGAACAAGTCAAAAACACTACAATTAAAAAAAGACATATCGTTTGGCAGTGTTGCAATGACTGACCACTTTGAATAGATACTCAGGAGCCAAATTTGATACGAATAATAGAACATTTCTAGCTGGATGAGGGTTTACGTTGATTTTTAACCAGCCTTGTATTTTAGTGTTTATTTGTTACGTATTTGTTCTTTTCGTCTCTGGGGCGTCCGTGGCCGAGTGGTTAACGTCTCTGACTTGAAATCACTTGCCCCTCACCGCTGTAGGTTCGATCCCTCAGGGGTCTAGGAATCTTTATGTGAGGAAGCTATCTAGCTGGCTTGCGGAACGTCGGTGGTTCTACCCAGGTGCCCGCCCATGCACGAAAATTGCCCGGAGGGACACCTGGGGTCTTCCTCCACCAGTGAAAGCTGGAAAGTCGCCATATGACCTGTTGGTGCGACTATAAAATCCAATTCAATTCAATCAATCTTTTCCCATACATCATACTCATGGTTGCTTTCGAAACATGTCCAGTGATTTCAGAAATAATTAAGAGTGTATCAAATACATGTATAAACTCTTAAAGAGTAGACCAGTCATAATAGCTTATCAAATTAAACTAATTAAATGAAGTATATATTTTTCTAAAATCTTTTGATAAAATGAATGAAGTAAATGTAGTTTTATAACTCTATCCTTAGTATTCGAGCGAGTAGGCGTCTGTGTGAATATATCCTATTGAGTTTAATAGAACAGAACAGAACAGAACATATTCTTTTTTCACTTAAACTTTACAGTTTTTCGTGATACACAAAAGCATATACATACATTCAATCTACACGTAAATATTTATGGTGTATGACAATACATTAAAAATAAATTGAATCAAATAAATACAAATTCGGAGGTATAATAAATATTGGATGCACTCCTATTAGCAATGTCAGTCTTAGTGGAACTGACACTAATCACAATATACAGTAGGGAATAACCCTCCGCCCAGAAAATCTAATTTTCTTTTAATATAATATTTTGTGTGGAAAAGACAAAGAAAAAGCGCGTTCACCTTTTGGTTTGAAAATATGCGTTGCCGGTGTCGAGATAAATTACGTATAATAAATTACGCTTTAAATACACCGCACCATGTACTCTGAGACACAATTTTGAGATATATTTTAAGATAATTTAATATTGCTCCTTAACTAGAAAGATCAACGACCAAAGTTAACATATGGATCTTAATTGAAACTCCTCATAATATCAGGTCACCCGGTTGCCTCGCATGCCACGATAGAACCATCGAACTTTCAATATGTGATCGTAAACTGTGTATTATTTCTATATTGATTTTGCAGGTGCCGCCATCGCCATCACGACTGAAGCGTTTGTTCTGCAAAACACCAATGGCACATCAGTTAGGTGAATGAAGAATGACAAATGCCAGTTATTAACTTCCCCTTTCGGTAAAGTGACTATTCAGGAGGCTTGTTCAGATGGACTGTTTCATGCGTTATTTATAAATAAGACAACTGTATATCGTTTCAGCTCTACTTTCTGAAGGTCAGGCGATCGTTCTATAGGCCCAGTTTGAATCAAATGCCCAAAATAAATGCAGAATGAAGGCAGGACGAACAATTCACGATTTACGCACTGACTGCAAAATGAACGCAGAGTACATTTCTGTAACGACAAAGTAAAACGAAAACTGCATTTTTAAAAATGCTAAATTGCGGGGGGAAAACGTAACCACTTCAAAATACATTCTATGCATTTGTATTTTAAAAATGCAATGCACGCAAATGCAGTTGACTTATTCGAATAAACTCTTCGTTATCTGATAGAAGCGGTTGAGCCGAAAGCGGACAAATGAGTTTACCATGAGAGATGTTGCGATTGTTTAACGCTGCACGAGTGGACGCAAAAGTCTGCATATATAAAATGTTTGGCTGCGTTCATGAATGCAGGTCCGTCCAATTTAATTTTTCCATTTTAAGAAAATTGAAATGCAAACGGAATACAAATGGATCTTATACAGAATACAAATCTGACGAAAAATAAACACAAACGGAATGACAATTTGGTATTCGTGAAATCAACTGGGCTTGCGATGGTATGTTGTCCTTTTCCGTCGTAGTTTACGGAATAACTTTAGTAAAAGGCTTATGTTGAAGGTTTTTGTTTACACTGTCTTGTCTATTTGGGCGCTGAAGACAGGATAATAGCGAGGATTGTGCGCATATAAAATCGATTCCAGCTAACAAGTAGGCCTTATTGCCTACTGACCGTTCGAAGTCGGTAACCCTGTCTTCACCATCCTTTCTGTTGTTTGTTTGGTCTTTTTCATTGTATTATCAAGTCCTTGTTTGCAGTACAGTGCGGACCTACGATGCCATTGCGTTCGGACGCTGTGGTTTCTATAGGACCCTATATCTCATTTTTGTTTCAGTACGATAACGGATTATTTCGATAATGAGCTCGAATAAATCGACGTGTCCACAACACAGTTACCTTTTAGCACCGCTAAATGTTAAAATTCCGCTTAATGTTAAAACTTCCGCTAAATGTTAAAATGTATTACTCTAAATGTTAAAAATGACTAAACGTTAAATGTTATAAAATTTAACAAATAGCGTTTAGTGGAATCTGTTAACAGCTAAATATTAAAAGTCAACAAAGTTGTCCAAAGTATGTAATGGTATGAACAGTGCTGTTTTAATCGAATCAGTTGCATGTTTTAATGATCTCATTACGAAAGAAACATTATTAAAATGCTGAACTGGGTCCGAATGTTCAACGCATAAATGGCTTCGAATGTTGAACGCTGAACTGTATTCGAATGTTCAACGCATAACTGGCTTCGAATGTTAAACGCTGAACTGTATTCGAATGTTAAACGCTGAACTGTATTCGAATGTTGAAGGGTGAACTGTATTCGAATGTTCAACGCATAAATGGCTTCGAATGTTGAACGCTGAACTGTATTCGAATGTTCAACACTGAACTGTATTCGAATGTTGAACGCAGAACTGACTTCGAATGTTGAACGCAGAACTGGGTCAGAATGTTGAACGCAGAACTAGAATCGAATTTTGAACGCATCATGCAGAGCGCAGAGCCATCTTCACACGTACACAATGCGTTTCATTGTAAGGATTAGCTTCCTTGCATTTTACGCCTTTACATATATCACTTCACAAAGCAATATATATATATATATTGTTTCATAGTAATCACATGTAGACGTATAGGAAACAATAATTCGAAGTAGTTTTGTATAATAGTTTTGAAATAGTTTAACGTAATATGGATTTAAATTGTTTTCCCGTATATAGGGTTAGCATCCTCAACCTTCAGGTCAGTAGACAAATAGTAGAAGCCATTTGGTTAGTTGCACCATAAATTCGTACTAAATATAGTATGTAACACATGTTACGATGTGCATACTACTGTGTTCCGTTAGTGCCATCGTACATCGCGTATCGACGTTTACAAGTCGATGCGGGATGGTACGATGATACGATGGCACGATGGTACGATGTCGATAGTACGGTGGATTACGGTGTAATCGCCATCGTACCATCGCCATCGTACCACTTGTAACAACTTTATAAATAAAGGTAACAAGTCGATGCGCGATGGTACGATGGTACGATGGCGATGGTACGATGGTACGATGGCGATGGTACGATGGCGATGGTACGATGGCGATGGTACGGTGGTACGATGGCGATGGTACGATGGCGATGGTACGATGGTACGATGGTACGTTGGTACGATGGCGATGGTACGATGGCGATGGTACGATGGTACGATGGCGATGGTACGATGGCGATGGTACGATGGTACGACGATGGCGATGGTACGATGGCGATGGTACGATGGTACGATGGCGATGGTACGATGGTACGATGGCGATGGTACGATGGTCCATCGCATTATCGCCATCGTACCATCACCATCGCACCATTGCGCATCGACTTGTAAACGCGATACGCGATGGTACGATTGCCCTAACGGAACACCGTAGCAAACTGACTGATCATCTCGGTTGTATCGTGTAAATGTTCATAAATAATGAGAGGGTAATAAACTATTAACACAGATGTACCCTTGACCTGTTTAGTAAACAAACTAGAACTTTCTTACATGTGTTGTGACCCCACCTTTTCTGGTGATTTTTCAAGTGGAAAATTAGTTTTCTGTATGAACATTACACTGCTGCATTATCCATACTTGAGTTGAATCTGCAGCAAATCATTAATATGTGACACTTTAACATTGGTGTATATGGGGAAAATAATAAGTGGTATAATACCTGCAGTAATTAGAACTCGTTCAGATTCGTACCTAGAGGCACTTTTCCGATAACAATTAGTAAAATAGGCTCAGAAATAAGTTTTCAATAGTTTTTACATACGTTTGGAGCGTTTTTAGTCCAGTTTTGTTTATAAAAGCCGTAATTTTGAGTTTCATTTTTGTTCGTGTTTAAAATGAGTGTTTGTGAAGTGGTTGCAATTGAACTATGTTTTTTTGGTATCAACATGTAGCGTTTCAAGTGTGCAACATGTTTACATCAATTAAATCCGCATGGCAACAGGTTTGTTAGGCATGAAACCACTTAATCTTTCCAATACCCCTAAAATAGGATACTGTGAAAAAATGAAGATTGTGTAAAAGGTAAAATATTATTCCTTATCATTCAAACTCGACTTGGTAGCGTTCAGCTAGTATCATTTTTGATTTTGGCGGTATTTTTGACATTATTGAGCTCGTATTCGCTACTATAATAAGGTATGATACCACCAATTTTGGAGAATGTGCTTAAAAAATCAATTTTGGCATGAAAATCGACATAAATTGGCATATTCATCCTCCTAATTGTACCTAAAATGCTTATTTTATTAATGCCCATTGACTGTTATAAACATTTGATCAAATTAATATGGTTTAATGACAAGAAATGCCCTTTGGTATGACAATTCAGATAGTGTAAAAGTTAAAAAAAATATCTCTGACTTTTGTCGATTTCAGACTATTGTCCTTGGTATTCACAAGACCATATCTTGTGATTTGCATGAAGTAGGTGTTTTTAAGCTTGTTATGAAAATGACAACACAAAATCCTCATTTAAGAAACATCTGAACACGTTTTCTTCTCTTATAGGTTTACCACCACTAATTACATGTAAGCCTCCGAGGTGTATCGAATGTAGTTCCTATAATAAAAAGTAATCCCTCCTTTTTTGATGAAAACGGGCATTACAAGTAGGGGAAAACTGCCCATTCCTATTCGATGTTGTGGTTGTATGTATAAGAAGCTTATTAATAAGTTTTACTGGATCACTGATGAACATTTTCGAAATTTCGACTCTATGCTTACACTATGTGAGCAATGAAAACAGTCAATGGAAACAGCTGTACCCTTGACCTGTTTAGTAAACAAACAAGAACTTTCTTATATGTCTTGTGACCCCACCTTTTCTGGTGATTTTTCAAGTGGAAAATTAGTTTTCTATATGAACTTTACACTGCTGCATTATCCATACTTGAGTTGAATCTGCAGCAAATCATTAATATGTGACACTTTAACATTGGTGTATATGGGGAAAATAATTAGTGGTATTATACCTACATGTCGCGGTTATGTCTATACTGGTTTCCCGCAATACATAATCGTCATTAAGCAGCGTATTGTACAAGACAACCAATCAGCTGCTGGCGTTGACTGACTGACTGAATATATTATAATCAAATAAATTTGACATACAGATTTAACATTCCGCCATGGTCAACAACTCGTAATAGTATGAGTTTTATATGGGTTTTATATTATTTTGTAGCAGTAACATTTTATCTATATTTTACAAACGTATATAAGTAAGTCATTAGCATTTTTCATTTATTTTATTTACGATATCTAATCCTTAAAGGAGAATTTACAATAGTATCTATGTAAGACAAAATGAAAAGTGTGAATCTAAAGGTACTTACCTTGTATAAACAAGTGTTGCAGCAATGTTCCGAGAACTTGTTTAAAAGACGTGGGCGGTGGAGTTGCTTTTGTAATTATGCTTGTAAGAATGAGAATTGATAAAGATAAAAAAAATGGAGATTTTTCTGACAAGTTATTATGTTCCGTCTTATATATGTCTTTAAAATAGTTTCCTCTAGACGATGTTTCCACATGTATTTGTATTTAAATCATCAATAATAATTAATATCAATAATAACAAGTCATCAAAAAGCGGGTGTATTCATCACCTTCAGTGATAATTCTAGTTATTTCAGATCGCCTTCATTCCATTAAATTAGATGATAAGACATATATACAGTACTATTTCGTTTAGACGCATCGCATCGATTGGGTTAACATCAGAGCGATTTCGGATAAGTCATTAAGCAAGATGTAATATAAATTGTTCACAGTGCCTTGGCGCCTTCGTACTCGTTTCATTTACATATTTGACTCAGTCAAATCCACTCCCCTGTTTAAATGTGTCTCATTGAAGTCGATATTGAATCTTTAGGTTTGAGAAAACACACTTTCTGTTACCGCGTTATTGTCAAATACATTTTATTACTAAGGGAATGTCCATCTATAGGCTTTAATGAGTACTGGCGTCATTTGAATAAAATATTATCGGATGTGACGCCATGTGAAATGCGTCAGATGAGTATCTTATTATTTCTCGAACATTATGAATACCCTGTGTAGAATATTCGATACTACCAAGAAATCATCGGCTTATTCTAGATTACGTTGTGGCGTAGCACCAATTAGACTAGAGACTGGAAGATATGAAAGACTTCAGATTAGTGAAAGAGTTTGTCCATTTTGTAATGTTCAGGTGGAAGATGAGTTACATGTTATGATAACCTGTCCTTTATATAATGATATCAGAGCTAATTTAAATGATAAAGCAATAAGCCTAAATCCCAATCTTAATAACTCTACAGATGAACAAAAATTAGTATATTTATTCACAAATGCAGACTTAATTCGTGTATGTGCCAAATCCTGCTACTTAATTCTTCTACGTCGATCTAGCTTTTTGTATCGCTAGTCCTTTTTCCTTCTTAAATATGCCAAACAATGTCAATTTTATATATGTAAATAATGTCAATTGTTTTTATCATATCGTGATTCTGTTTTATTTTCTTCTATGAACATGATGCTAATCAGTTCCTTTATGATCTGATCAAAGGGGATAAATGATCTTTTAATTTTGTTTTAACTAATGCGCAATAGTGCTTTGTTTATTTTGTCAAATCTTACAATACTCATTCTTAGTACATATTTTATAGATAGATTAGCATCATTTACATAGTCTTAATGTGTAATATATATGCTAATATCGTTTGAGTTTGATGTTATTAGCTACTTTGAATATACGTTGATGGTTTTATAACTATAGTCTCTTATAATTCTAATTAGAATGGCATGGCTATCTTATAATGTTTACGATGTTTTATTTATGTTTGTATTTATTGTAAACCATGATGAGACTTTAATAAAGAAATCTATTCGAACTCAATCATGTCAATGTATACTGTAGAAACTGAAAAACGAAAGAATAATTAGATTGACTAAACCACACCTGTACCTTTTCATTTAAAATTCACACATTGTTTGGTCAATCAAAATATGAATACCTAGAAGGACATAAAAATGGTTAAAATTATTAATTTTAGATGAGTATGATATGTGTTGGTTCGAATAACATATTAAAGACTTTAATGTATACTTAAAACGGATTAAATTTACCTTCTATGTCAGTTAAATGATATTGAGCTGTGCCAATATTCTGGTTACAATGACAATAATCACTAGCTTTGGTGTGTTTTTGAGACATATTTTTCACCAAAATATAATGATTGTAAACGTTCTTGTTTTGTTTGAAACTAAAAAACAACAACATATATTTGATGTTATCAAAGAAAGATCCGTCAAGACTATGGCCGAATTTCAAAATCTAATCTCGAAAGGTAAGTTGGTTTGAAATTAATTTCCGGAATGATAAAAGGCAATAAAAGACACTTGTGACCGACTTGGCATATATTGACAATGTACACTCTCTAAATATTGCCACCACGGTGGTTACGACCGTCATTGATTTGGGGGATAATAAATGAAGACTGGATAGAAGGTATTATGTTGACTGTATTTATTATATTGCTGTCGATATTATATATTTCATAAGTAACAGTATAACAGTTTATCACATAACGTCCCTTGTTAGCAGTGTCGAACAACCATTTAATATTATATTGTATGACACACGTGTAATACAACCTGGAACGAATTTGATTGGTTGAGTTAAACCTGTAACACTACGCAAGTTTATTAACTGTAACTATTTTATTTATTACATATTCACCCAGATCTGAGTCATAGACTTATTATTTGTGACAGCTCATAAAAATAATGCACGTTATACAAAACATTGTTGTTGGTTTGTTAAAAAGTTGGCGTAAACTGCTATTTTGTAAAGAGGTAAAACACGAACTCTTTTATACGCAATGTTATGTGTGAGACGCGACGTTACGACGTCACATATTTTATGACGTTTTGGCGCTAAAGTGTGTCTGACGTGTTTGGCGGTTCTATGTCCATCTGAATTAATTTAATTATGAGCCGTTGCAACTTTATTACCTACTTTTATAATGTCATGTCAGCAGAAAACGCAACTTTTATTAAACATATTACTTTTACATATATTGCAAGTTCTTGCAACTGATATTAATCACTCTCGATAGCCTCCTGGGTACAACCAGTACTAAGCAATGTGGAATAATTATCTTGCTGAAGGATAAATAACATGGCCACGGCGAGGATCGAACCCACGACTTCTCGATCTGAAAGGTACAAAAGGAAATGTTAAATCGCCACCGATGTCCACTACGTTCCTAACAAACATACAAAGTGGTCAGCTTTCAAACACTGTCGATTTAAAACTAAAACACAGTAGAAATTGATCATCGCACATTTCATAGAACAAAGTAAGGTCTATTATGCTGTAGATGCATTTGAATAAATATCATGAATATTTCCAAAATCCAAGAAGAATACCTTCTTAAGTACATATAGACAGTGGATAATGAACACAATATAGTATATAAACTCTATGTTTTATTTATCAAAATCTCTAAAATAAATAGTAATAAGACCCTATCATTTTGCAACGTAACTAATGCATGTTAGTTGGTTGACCCATTTGCCGTTTGCCACAATGCTTTCCACTTCGATTGTGCGATGGCCAGACAGATTGTGGACCCTATGATGGCGTCTACCTCAAAGGACGGTAGCGTTTGAGGTTGTTCTTAAATCTTGTCTTGTCGTAGCCTTAATGGTTTGATATCGTGTTGTTCTTTATTCTGCTTTAGTCCTTGAGTACTTTCTTTGTGGCTTTCTAGAGTTTTTATTTCTATATTCATATTATACATGATCATCTTTACTTGAATTGCTAATGCTGCCTTGTTTGTTAGAGAATATAACCTAGCGGGGATATCTTTATTTACACTGTCCCGTTTTATTGGGATGAAAATAAGGTAAGAATGAGGTATGGTGTACCATAGAACCTGGTTTAAACTCCCCAGTGACCATTTTGTTCAATTAAAGTCACACATGGGTAGAAAACAAAATATCACAGATCTTCATACCTGGTATGTCCAACCGTTTTACTGTATCTAGGAAATCATAAGAAATATTGATTAAAACAAACTAACTCTAATATTAGATTTATCAGAATACTGATTAGGTAATTATTAAAGGTGGATAAAGCAATAATGTAACGAATCTATGCTCTATATGCGCAGTATATTATATAAGAGGTGTATGCTGAAATAATTGAAAGAAAATGTCGGGATGCTCATTGCAAACCTGTCTGAATGTAGAGTAAATCTATTTTAATAGTCGAAATTTGAATAAATCAATTTATGACCGAAATATAGAACTGATGCAATGTTTCAGAACTCAGGTATAATTCATACAGAATCGATAAGTTATGATCATTTAATCAGTCTAAAGACATCTGAGTCAGTGCGGACGCTACTGACAGCTACACTTATTAGACAACATCAACCAAAAAGTTGAATATCATCAACAGTTAAAGACAATCAAATCACCATATATATTACCGTAGACAATGCAGAAATGCAGAAATATATTCAAATTTCGAAGAGAGACTTAGAGAAATGAAAAACTAAGCACATTCTGATAAATGAAACTCCGACCAAGGGCACTGACCAAAGACAATGCCAGCAAGGAGGTATTCGGTAGAGTCTTGAACAGGTATATAATCAGAGTGCAGTTTTAGTGAGAAGACAAAGTGCTACATGGAGCACTTCAAAGAAAGATATAAAAATCGGACAGGGAAAGTAGCATTCAATGAAGACAGTCAACCACAAAACACAAAAACAAACACGCAAACAGACAAACGAGAAGGCAAATGTAATAAAAAATACAAACGACATCACAAACACAAAAGAGTTGACAATAGGGCTTCCGCCTTGGAACGGTTAGTGGTCAGTGGCCAAAAAGGCCACTGGGGTTTAAACCAGGTTCTAGGGTGCACCAAACCTCACACTTACCCTATTGTCATCCCAATTAAACGGGACAGTGTAAATAAAATATAAATACAAAAAAAAAGCCTAGAAATCCACAAAGGTACTCGATGACTTGGCAGAAGCCAGAGCAACACGAGAATAAACCAATGAGGGCACGACAAGACAAGACCGTGGACAAACATCAAACGCCAACGTCCTAATGGGCTTAGGTTGGCGTCATCATAGGGTCCGCAGCCTGTCCGGCCATCCTACAATTAAAGACACAAACAGCTAATAAAAAACTAAACAGCTTCGGGTAGCAAAGACGCATCGAAAATGTGCAGTCAGCAAATACGATTCTAAGACCTTGGCAGAAGCAAGTAGATATATAGTGACTGCACAGACACATTATCATGACACGCGCTACTAGATTCAGAGTATTAATACTAGAAGGGAACATGGAACACTTGTGTCTCCTGCCGTGTGATTATTTCAGCAAGTACAATATATCTATAAAGTTTGAAGACAGGGGTATTCATGAATTATGGAGCAGTTTTTCTTTTAAAGGGCTAAACATGTTTATGAAAAAGGGAAATAAATCTGCATTGGCTAATTGATAAAGAAGAACTGCATAAACTTGCCAAGTTACGATTTATGTTAGGGTGCAGGTTAACGTTTTATGAAACGGAGCATAAATCTGCCAAAATGAAAGTCAGAGTTATTGGTCATGTGTAACGACATTGCCTTGGTTAAGATGAAGATGTGTGTGAAGTTTCATGAACACAGGTCAAATAATTTTCAAGTTATGGCCAGTGATGAGCTTGGTTAGGTTGCAGGTTAAAGTGTTATGAAAATGGGCAAAACTCTGCTGAAATGAGTTATTGGTCATTGGTAACCATATTGTTTGGTAAGAAGAATATGTTTCATGGCAATAAGCCAAATACTTTTTAAGTTATGGCCAGTTATGATCTTGGCTAGGTTGCAGGTTAACGTTTGATGAAAGGGGGCATAACCCTGCAAAAATGAAAGTCAGAGTTATTGAACACGGCCATGTTGCAGGTTAAAGTGTGACGGACGGACAGACGGACGACGACAGCGGACAAAGTGACCCCTATGTGTCTGCAATGCTACGCAGGCGACACAATAAAAGAGTGAACATTGATTAAAAGCATATCAAGAAATAATGCATTGTATTAGATCAGAAGTTATTTCTGATCAACAATTCGTTTTTGTTTCCATATTACACTTACTATCTTTCCAGGCAACGCGGTCAAATTGTTTAATTATTCAAGTGTATAACATTGCAGGATGTTGTGAGAGAGAATCATAATTTAAGGAGAGAACTTAAACCATGAAGTTTAAGTTCATAAACATCACCAGTATCAGTGACAAGACCTTTACAGTTAATATCAGTGATTATAAACGGTCATGAAGCGTACACCGTGGCCATTGTATCCCTCGAATATAAATACAAAATCCTTTATAGTGCCATAGTGCCAGGCTATGTTCAAGAGTCCTTCTTGGTCTTCTTACTGGTTATCCTGAGAACAGAAATACATCAAGAAGAATAAAACAGTATTGTTCATTATTTCAGTCAGGATGTCATATATGATGTTGTACAACATAAACTTCCTATGCATCGGTTTCTCTCGTATGCTGAACCTCAGTGGTATTCAACATTAAGACCTTCCACACACTGAACGGGCTAGAATACACGTACTCTCGTATGCTAATCATCAGTGATATTGAACATTGAGACCATCCACACACTGAACGGTCTAGAATACACGTACTCTCGTATGCTGAACCTCAGTGGTATTGAACATTGAGACCATCCAGACACTGAACGGGCTAGAATACACGTACTCTCATAAGCTGAACCTCAGTGGCATTGGAAATTGAGACCATCCACACACTGAACGGTCTAGAATACACGTACTCTCGTATGCTGAACCTCAGTGGTATTGAACATTGAGACCATCCAGACACTGAACGGGCTAGAATACACGTACTCTCATAAGCTGAACCTCAGTGGCATTGGAAATTGAGACCATCCACACACTGAACGGTCTAGAATACACGTACTCTTGTATGCTAATCCTCAGTGGTATTGAACATTGAGACCATCCACACACTGAACGGGCTAGAATACAAATACTCGTCTTACTGGAGACTTCAAGGAAATAAAACTGCCCTGTGTCACCAGAAACTTGCTGCAACCATGACTCAACAAACTGTACTTCTAGCCAATATACAGCACACTGTATCCTCATAGCTGGCTTGTATGGCAAGGGGACGACTCGTTGAGTTCATGGAATCGATGTAAAAGCCCGAGTTTATGGACCACATCTCGCAAAATTGCATCTTTCCATCCTTGAAAAACAAAAGAAAAGAGCTATTAAGATTACGCAAAAATGACGAACTAGAGGTTAATCTTGTTAATCAGACAGTTGGTCCTCAGCCTCTAACTGCATGCATTGCATTCAGAAATCAAAGATGAATCACAGGTTCTCACAGCAGCTATTGTATGGGTTCTAAGCAGGTAGATACACAGGGGAAGATGATACCCAGTTGAATAGGGTTTAACATCAACATCAGAGGCTTAATTGGTGTGTCACAACATACCGTGGGTTATCTTCCGACCATCAATGCTCCTGCTATCGATTTAACAATAGTGTTTGACAAGTTAACATTAAGTCAAAAATAATCAGGAAGGTACTTTACTTAAACATTTAGTGTTACGGATCATTTTGTATGTGACAAAAGCACGTAGTACTAGTACACACTTCAATAAGAGATGTATTTAAAGTATTAATACAACATGTCTATGTAATCAATGCAACGACATTGCACAGTCGGTATGTGTTTGTTATAGTGGCACGCATTGCATTTGAGAACAATTTTGATTTTGAGTATGAATATGGTTTTTAATATGGCGTTTGCGTGTTGATTTTGAGTATGAATGCGGTTTTTAATAAGGCTTATGCGTGTTGATTTTGAGTATGAATACGGTGTTTAGTATGTCTTATTCGTGTTGATTTTGAGTATGAATGCAGTTTTTAATATGGCGTTTGCGTATTGATTTTGAGTATGAATGCGGATTTTAATATGGCTTATTCGTGTTGATTTTGAGTATGAATGCAGTTTTTAATATGGCGTTTGCGTGTTCATTTTGAGTATGAATGCGGTGTTTAATATGGTTTTTGTGTGTTGATTTTGAGTATGAATGCGGTGTTTAATATGGCTTTTGTGTGTTGATTTTGAGTATGAATGCGGTTTTTAATATGGAGTATGCGTGTTGATTTTGAGTATGAATACGGTTTTTGTGTGTTGATTTTGAGTATGAATACGGTGTTTAATATGGCTTTTGTGTGTTGATTTTGAGTATGAATACGGTGTTTAATATGTCTTTTGTGTGTTGATTTTGAGTATGAATGCGGTGTTTAATATGGCTTTTGTGTGTTGATTTTGAGTATGAATACGGTGTTTAATATGGCTTTTGTGTGTTGATTTTGAGTATGAATGCGGTGTTTAAAATGGCTTTTGTGTGTTGATTTTGAGTATGAATGCGGTGTTTAATATGGCTTTTGTGTGTTGATTTTGAGTATGAATACGGTGTTTAATATGGCTTTTTTGTGTTGATTTTGAGTATGAATACGGTGTTTAAAATGGCTTTTGCGTATTGATTTTGAGTATGAATATGGTGTTTAATATTTCTTTTGCGTGTTGATTTTGAGTATGAATACGGTGTTTAATATGTTTTTTTGTGTTGATTTTGAGTATGAATGCGGTGTTTAATATGGCTTTTGTGTGTTGATTTAGAGTATGAATGCGGTGTTTAATATGTCTTTTGTGTGTTGATTTTGAGTATGAATGCGGTGTTTAATATGGCTTTTGTGTGTTGATTTTGAGTATGAATATGGTGTTTAAAATGGCTTTTGCGTATTGATTTTGAGTATGAATATGGTGTTTAATATGGCTTATGCGTGTTGATTTTGAATATAATTAAGATGATTAATATTACGCATTCATGCTGATTTTGAGTATGAATACCCTTTAATGATCATGACAAACATATTTATAAAAATGCATCAATTAATTAAATAGCGACGACCTGTCTGTTTGATATGATTGACAAAGACATACCTGGCACTTGACTAAAGTTTTGTTCATGACGCCAGGGTCGGACGGATGGACGTGTCGGTTGCAGCCGAGATGGAACACATCTCCAAACTGTGCGACAGTCGCGTGGCATCGCATCTTTTTACTGCGGATGCTGCATGTCCACAGTTCCGACGTTTTGTACGTTCTCTACAACAACAAAAAACACTTTATCATCCTCTATGACATGCATATATATTTACGGTCTATTACTAATCGCATGATGTTTCTTATGAAATGTTTATTTTAATGTATTAATACTAACCTTTATTCCATATGTGTAGCCTGGGCTGATAATTAAATATAAAGCCCTTGTGTAGCCGTCGGTGCTCACAAGAATTCGACCGCCACGCTTACTGCCCTTCTCAAAGATCTTAAATGACACCGGTCTTCCTGAATAATGGAGTTTGACAGTGCGGGTTCGATTATAGAACTGAAGAAGAAAAGCACGAACAATAACTTTGTTTATATCATGTGTATTTCTCGTTTACAATCAGAATCCATTAAGGTAGCATTTAAATGATGCATATATTAAATCTTATTTATTATTCATTATTAACCAGTTAATAATCTTCTAAACGTACCTTTCTGCAATTTCCTTCGCGTCATCAATGTTCTGGTTGGAAATGTTGAAGGTGTCACCCAGTCCGAGCACGTGCATCTCATTAATAGGAACTGGAATCTGAGTGGTATCGGATGTTTCCATAGGACCGGCGGAAGTCTCGTTCATAGCAACTGATTGGAAGCTGAAGCCAACAAATAATACTGTTTGTGTCGACATGAATCAAAATTTGAAATGAAAACAAAGTTGAGTAAAGTTGTCCATCATTAATTTAACAGTACATTAGTTTTTACTATATAAATTATTATTCACATATTCTCCAACGGTACTTGTTTGGTATCAAGCTAACTGATTTTGAATTAATTATAGATACATATTTACCTATCATACACTCTCAATAGTGAGTCTTCGTCTGCGTCCATCTGTTTTTTCATGGAAGTTATCATTCCAGTGGACCCTTCTGCATCGGTGTCGTTCTCTCAAGACATGGATTGGTCACTGAAGAAAAAATACACAAATAATACATCTTTATTTTAAATGTGTTTTTCCCCGATATGTACCTTTATTATAATGGATTTTGATTATGCTGATTATTTGTAAATATAATTATATCGTATGTACATAAAGCAAACATTTCAGTCGAAAATATACAAAATGATGTCAAACTTACCTTTCATATTCTCTCAATAACAGCATAGATGCTATTATTCTGTTAGGGGTAGATGTATCAATCAATCTTCCGCTAATATCGTCGATATTAATCGTGGATTTCTCTGCTTGAATCACGTAAAAAAGTATATTTTGAAACAAGAATTATTTTTCATATTTAATTACAATACATTGGGAATATAGTGTACTTTTAAACATAAAAGTTGTTTATAAATACTGACGACAAATAAGTACGTAATAACATGTTGAAGTACAATACCTCTACCGCGTTACTTGTATCATCCGCCAGAAGCGTGGGAATACTTTCATCAGACGCTTCTACCAACGGAACAAAGTGGTTCGGTGTCCATACTGGTCCATGTTTTTTTGAATTTAATCTAGGTGGCTTTCGTATGTTTGTCCACATAAGCTATATTCCCTTTGACTTGTCCGACTGACTTTCAGGGTTGAATACGCGATTCAGTCGTTTAAAGGCCATGTCTGTGCACCCGTTGACACATGGGTATACCGATTCAGTGGTGATACCAAGGAGATTAGACAGCGCAGTCATATGCCATACGGACTGGTACCTGCCTATCGAAGCACAGTCCAAACAATCCTGGTCATGCCATACGGACTGGTACCTGCCTATCGAAGCACAGTCCAAACAATCCTGGTCATATTCCTCATATGCCATACGGACTGGTACCTGCCTATCGAAGCACAGTCCAAACAATCCTGGTCAAATTCCGGTGAAAATGGCTCCAAGCTCCTGTAATCTGGATGACCGAGTATACGTTTGGTATTTATTGTCATTTCTACACAACAGCGGTACCTCAACTCTACAGACAACATCTCACTTCCGACGAGCATGGTTGACACAGCATTAAATTGACACAGCATTAAACATGCAGTTTCCATTCGGTGTGCTTAAAAGGGCCTGTCTGTTTGTGCCGTAGAATTCTGACAAAATAAAGTTTGAGATTTCGTCACGAGAAACATAGTTCGTGTTCATGTATTCCTAGATTTTGGGACACGGAACCTGTTCTAGTAGCAGTGTTTCACTTTTGAACGTCTTCTTCAGTTCTTTGATGCCCTTTTCTGCAGCCTTTATTAGTTTAATAAAGAAAATGTTGTTAACGATGAAGTTTAAATGTTAGCACATATCTGTAGAGCGTGTGTTTGTATATATGTTCTAAGTTTGTATACTTTTCAAATACATTATCGCTATATTATTATAATATTGTATAAAATTCCTTGTTATTCAACCCTAGCTACTACCACTTCACGGATAACCCCGTGCAATTTATTTTAGAAATTATTTCGTTCATTATACATTTTATTGAGATAATCCAGTAAAGTACTTTTATGTTGAATTGACAAAGATGTAAAATGTTGGAAGAAATAACGCACTAACTTACTACTTTAAGACGATTTAAGCCAGAAAGAAAATCGAAGTGGCCGGTGTTTGGATCAGCTCTACAATTTACACAGATATAGTCAAGCTTTGCCAATGTCTTATAAGCCTTTTTCGTCAATAATTCGCACGTATAATGAGTCCATTGATCACATACCTGCCAAGATAAAAAAAATAACATATGTGTTATGGAAACAAATGCAATATAAAAAAAACATTAAATTGTATGAATATAGTGATACCTATACCTTCTAAACTCTGTATCACCACTACAGAGGATGAAAGAAATAATTAATTATCAATCATGGCATTTCTTTGGTTAAAATATTCTTTAATATACTTGCCAAATGTATCAGAATTATCGTACTGATTGCTTGCATTAGTTAAATACAAATGTATACACACTTGGACGACGGTAATAATATGGTTTTATATTCTGTTTACGAATATCATGTACAAGTGACAAGCTAAAACAAAGTGGTACTCATCTTCAATATCTGCAGACTTACACACTAAGCCGTATCGTTGACATAAATACACACTTGCCTACTATCCTTTATTAATGTAAAAAGCTACTTACTTGACAGTACAGACAGTCAGTATTACACTGCTTCATACAGATTTTACAAAGCTGCTTTGGCACTGGCATTTTGAAAATTAAAGTTCACTTTTTAAATTTTTCATCCATAAAATGAAGATGTTGAAACATATAATTTGCTAACAAAATAATGTAATTACAAAAAACAAGTTTCGCATTATATATACGATTAATAACCATGACGTGTCAAACTCTTCCTGGCATAAACATTTTAATTATCAAACTCTTTCCTGTAAATGTTGCAATTTGCAGTATAAATATGGCACGTGTCTTATTTTGAGGTTAGATTCCTTTTTTCTTTACCATATTTAAAATATAAATATGCCATGTGTCAAACTCTAATATTTATGTTATTTATGAATTGTTTAATTTAGACAGCCTTTTCAACATAATGAAATATGAAAATATACTGCAGTTTACGTTACACCATGTATTGGATTATTCTTTGGGATTTGTTTATTGAAAATGGTATTTTTTACATAGTTGTTACAATGTATCCTACTTTTGAGACAAATCCCATTGGATTATTCTTTGGGATTTGTTTATTGAAAATGGTATTTTTTACAGTTGTTACAATGTTTCCTGCTTTTGAGACAAATCCCAAAAAAAAATTCAATGTAATTTAGTCTTGCCTTATTCCGATTACTAGTATTTGGACAATACTAATCATACTAACTCTTATCAAATACAGACACAAAGGAAAATGACTTTGACATGCATATATTTTTACGCTACCGCCTATGTCCAATGACCATTGGAACTACGCCAGACACATTCCAGTAGATTTAATGACACACTGAGTCTTGACACAACCCATCCCCCGGTCAGATGAACTTCTCCAAAACAGGAGATTCAGTGTCCCTGTTCCACATGTCATAACTATTCATAAACTATCAATCAACATGCAAATGTTTGGGGTAACATCATTGGATTCAGTAGAAAGTATGCAGCATACCGGTAATAACCCTGGTGCATTACACATCAATGTAGAGCAAAGCTGCTAGAGGCCACTCTCCAGATGGCAAATATGGCATCAGAAGTTAATTCTTGGCGCAAAGAACTGCATCCATCCCAAACAAAGAACAATGAGAAAGAATTGAGAAGACCCACGGAATTTATCATTTGTTTCACAAACCCCATTCCGAGTTAATATCAATGATTATGAGCTGTACTGCTGATCGTCCGGTATTCAGCATAGCCAGATCTATTACAGCATCAGGCTGAGAAGACTATGACATATTTGTCAATGACTTGTTAATTGACACGCCGACCCGATCTTTAACACACTATATTTGGTTAATTGTTCCCTTACTCATCAGGCATAAGCCAGATCTTAAGTTGAAGCTATCATATCCTCTAGGTCCCTTGCAACGCTGGTGGCAATTCAGATAGAACTGACAAAGCCAAATTGCTCTACTGCTGAGAAGTATCAGTTGAGCCAGCTGCACAGCGACCTACTGAATATACTGTGTATGTGTGTGAAGGTAACGCAACACCTCACAGTCAGCATTCAGTTCCTGGTACGTTTGACGATTTGGCAGAGCTGGTGTTTGACATACTTACCAAAGCACCTTGAGAAGACTTTGTGAAAGACACTTGCGTCCATAGATCTATCAAGTAGTTTGAGTGCAAGAGGCGATGTGAAACCCCAACATTCCTGTTGACAGGGTCGAAAACGAAGACATATTGTTGTTTGAAGAGTTACATCACGACAATACGACACATTTCATTAATCTCATTGCGGCCAGTGGAAAACAGACAGATAAGCACCAAACCTCCAAGGCCATGAAACCTACTTTGTATGGGGAAAAAATGTCTCCGGCTTACCCTTGCAGATGACATATCTGTCATTGCTTATGATCAGGGAGATCTGTTTTCATCATAGGAGGAAGCAGACATCAGAATGAACACTATCAGTCCTCACCAACATCTGAAACAGTCGTGGCGTGGTGCGTTCTCATGACACATACATACTGATCCTGATTTCAAAATTTGTTTCAGTAATACATCCGTATGTCGCGATTGGCAATGGGATGATTAAAAAAGGAGATGTTGAATGTGAAACAAATTGTAGAGGTTAAGGGGTCTGATATTTACTCTTTACTACCCACACTACATTGCTTTATAAGCAGTGTTACAACAAGCGGCTTTGTAGGGGGAGGCTAGGCTGTCCCATTGAAGATGATTAATAACTACAGAGAGTTTGCCTAAATTTGGTTTGCTCGAACAGCAGCATGAATGTTCGGATGATCTTCAAAAAAAAGTGCTGCCTATATGGCAAACCTTTTTACACGGATGTCAAATACGTTTTCGCGAAAATGCAAAGGCCACAACAGTTTTTTGCCGACGTGTCAATTTTCTATAATTATGCATTGAACATGTGTTGTTGTGGCACCATACTGACCAACATTAACCAGATCTACCAAACGCAGAAACAAATGAAAGAAGATAAAGTTATTGAATTTGACTGGACTATTGGTGATATTGCGTCCCAGTAGTTGGTTGACACCATGTTCATTCAATGTTTATCTAAGTATAAACAGTATATAAAGGAAAATAAACATATATCCATGTTTTCATTTGATACTTAGATGTAGTATTTAAATAAAATGTGGTAAACTTAATTGGTAACATATGTAACGTTTAATACATGAGGTAACGCATATTAGCATGATTGACATTGACATAATTTTATGTCTGTTCAAACTTTGTTGTTACCATCGATGATGTGTAGAGGAATGTTGTATTAAAATCTTTATAAGCTAATTGGCTGAATTTTGTAGATTTCTGGTAACACACGGAAAATTATTATTAATTATTTAAAAAAAAGAAATGTAACGGACAGTACAAGAACCAAACATTGTTTGTCTATTATAATAATAATAACTAAGATGTTTTAAATAATTTTTGGATATAAAATATATATGTTCTTAATTTCTTAAACCAAACACCTTCATTCAACAAGGTAACGTAAACTACAGTAACGTAGGCTTAATAACGCAGGTATCAAAGGTATAAACATTAAGTGAAACGAAATGTTATAGCTTAAAAAGCATATATAATGTTCAAAATGAGTACAATGAATCATGTCTAAAGGAATGTTGCAATAAATCTGTAATTGTTTATTCGATGATTTGTTCTAATTTCTTTTAGCATGCGGAAAATAAAAAATGATTTGAAAACACACAGTGTAACGGACATTACAAGAACCAAACACTATCGACATCATGAGTACGTATGTCTGTGACATGTGTAAGGTTTGGAATAATTTTCGGATGTAACATCATTAATTTCTTAATGTCTTACGTTAAAAAACTTAATAAAACAAGGTAACATAAATTACGGTGACGTAGGCTTGGTAACGCAGGTATCCAAGGTATAAAAAGTAAGTGAAACGAAAGTGTGTATTATAAAAGGCATGAATAATGAAGATAATTTAAAATACAAACCCTTTTTTCCATACATGTTTAGTCTTCAAAATGCAGTAAAATTAATTATTATTTTATAGGTAACGTATTCTACACCCTGTAACACGATAAAGCCCAAACGCTCAGATGGCACACAAGTTGCAAAAGACTACATACATAATGCGCTTTCAGAAAAATAGGGTCTACAAAAGTCCCCCTTGTGGTGGGGGGAGGGTTTACCTTATTAGCAAACGCCCTATTACTTTAGATAACCAATTAACAACTTCTATATTACAATCAATAAATATATTATCTGTTGCTGACATTTTAAACTAATATTTTATGATTCTTATATATCTTAATATGTAAAGAGGGTATTTACCTAATTCTCCATATTCCGCCATCGAAGTTGTACTTCTCTTAACTTTAATTAGTTGCTTACATTTTTTAAATGAATGCTTTCTATTTATATTCCCTGGCGGAGATATCTTTATTTACACTGTCCCGTTTATTGGGATGAAAATAGGGTAAGAGTGAGACTTGTTCCCTCGAACCTGGTTTAAACCCCCAGTAGCCTTTTTTTGCCACTGACCGTTCCAAGACGGTAGCCCTATTGCCTTTTGTGTTTGTGATGTCATATCTCGCCTTTTATTCATTTGTATAGTTGTTGTTTGCTTCTGTGTGTGTGTTTGTGGTTGACTGTCGTCCTTGAATGCTACTTGAAAACATCCATATTCTGTCTAGTGAACTCGATAGCATCTTCAGGTTGTAATTGATATTTACCAAACTTGGCCAGATTGATAATATTGATGTAAGTGTGGACAGTTTGGAAAACCAGATCAATCAGATTATAAATATCAGAGTTATGACCCTTGATTTATTAAATATTCGATAGTTCGAACTCTAGCTCCTTATTTTTTTATTTATTTATTTTTGTTTTGTTTTCACCGATCTTTGGCAGGTTGCTATTAATTGATTATAAAAAGCTCGGATAAATTAGAAAACTAGACATAGTAGAAGCAACAGAGTTGTTGCCCTTGAATTATTTCAAAACGTTATATTTTGCTTCGTAATCACTCTAGCAGCACAACTGTGTATCAGTCATAACTCTTACGTTATTGAAAGGATTTTTATAAAACTAAATAGAAATGTTTAGCATGATAAGAAGGTTTGAAGCGCGCAAGAATCAGGTCTGTACCTTAAAGGTTAGGGTCCAACCTGGAGTTCAAGGTCATATGTGTCTCAGCCCGACGTCACGTTATTCCAGCAAGATAACGTCATTTGTAACTCTAGCTAAATGTGGCCTGTTTTTATCTTGACGTCGGAATAATGAAACGATAAAACGGTTGGCCGGTATTAAAATGTACGACTTTTGTTTTCTACCCGTGTGACTTTAATTGAACGCTATACACCATGCATAGGAATTCTGAGACAGACAGTGTTTGCATTTGTTAATTAATATCTTTCAATTTAAAATATGCACTTATTATTATAAATTACTTAAGCAATAAAATGTAATACCCATTGGTGAAAGATTAGGATTTCTCAGTGAAAGAATATTCATAATCGCTAAATATTAATTAATAACTCCGAACACAAAAATAACTAACTGCGACGTTGAGTTATGACGTCAATTTAACGCGTTGGTGATGTCGACGTCATCCGCCGATATATAAACGCTAACTAAAGCGAATAATTATGGTTAAAATCATACATAATCTGATTAAAAATGTAATAAATAGATTATTTGACTGTTGTGACCTATTACATGTCAATCATTCACTCGATGGTAGACGTGTGTTGTTTTTTCACTCACTCGCTTACACCCGTTTGTGAAAAGAACCACACGTGTACCATCTCGTGAAGGATTTCCCTATAATCGATCCCAGCAGTTAAATAATCTCTGTATAACCTACTGGTGCGTTTTCATTGACCGACAGTTAATGAAAGCTCTACATCTTGGGGCCTTAGGGGAGGTGGCCTTAGAGGAGAAGATTTTTAAAATTGTCCCTATATAAGTCTATGTAAGACATGTGACTACTGAGACAGGCAAAATGTGACCCCATGGTCACCATTTTAACAAACTTGGTAGAGGACCATAAGCTTATAGTAAATGCAAAATATTAAACAACTGGCGCTGGTAGTTTCAGAGAAGAGGATTAAAAAAAAAAAATCCTCATATGTCTATGTAAAACATGTGACCCTGGGGCGGGCCAAATTTGACCCCATGGTCACCATGTGAACAAACTTGTTACAGGACCATAAACTGATGTTACATGTTATAAATGAGAGCTCAGTGGTTTCAGAGAAGAATATCTTTTTTAGTTTCTCCTATATGTAGACCTATGTAAAACTGTGATCCCCGGGGCGGGGCCAACTTTGACCCTAGGGTCACTTTTTCAACAACTTGCTAGATGACCATAAACTGATGCTACATGTAATACATGACACCTCTGGACCCTGTGGTTTCAGAGAAAGAAGATTTAAGTTTTTTCCTTTATAAGTCTATGAAATACATGCAAAATCTCCATATACAAAAGTTGGACCCAGGGTCACGGCTATTTTTTACTCTGAGGACTTCTTTTGAATAAGGTTGATAGTCTTTGCGTTAGCGATCATTTTAAAAGAAAAACTGTCTTGAGGAGAAGATTGTTTAACGTTTCGCCATTTTGGATGTCACGCGAACCTAAGTTTTACAAATTTGAAAGCATTCTTCAACAGATCATCTATGTGAAGTTTGGTCAAAATGTATCAAGCGGTTTCTGGGGAGAAGTCGTTTGAAGCAAAGGATAACAACGGACGGACGGACGAAGAGTGATCCCAACAATAGCTCACCTGTTCTTTGAGCGATCGACTCAGGTGAGTTAACAAGGAAATAACAATTAACAACAATTTAATTGATTTATTTTTTTAAAAAATCTAAAACAAAACGCCTATGTAAATCATGCATGTTTTTCCACGCATCTAAAAGCATGATAACAATTCTTACTGCCCTATTTAGTCATAAGTTTGTACTTCAGGCCGGATGTTAAGCGGGTTTAGTTTAGTCGATAGTATGATATTAATATCATCTTCGCTTTTTTGGTACTGTAAAGTTCAAAACTGCAAAAACATAGGGACGCACGGCAATCTTGATTTTTGAAAAACTCAGGCGTCCCGTTAGTTTTCTTACATAACTTGCATTTCCTCAATCATTATAATAGTTTAAAACAAATTGTGTTTGCATATTGCTAACTATACATTATATAGCACCAATAATACATTTCAAAATGTGGTAGAATAACGAATAACGAAGACGATTGAAATCTCAATTGTTTTATTTAATTATATGCAAGCAGTTTTATAGTCAAAATAATCCTGGATTGATAATACTGGATTAATAATACTGGATTAATAATACTGGATTAATACATCGAGGTGCTAATTGTACTGCTTGATAAAGACTTCAAGATTGCCGTGTGTCCCTTTAATAGGCAAACTTATCAATTCTAGAAACATGATGCTTTATTTGATTAAATTTGTAAAAGCCTAAGGAAGAAATAATTGGTGGGTTCTTCAGAAAATAAAAATATATCGAAGCCCTAATTTCACTGAAAAAATAAAAATGTAACAACATATGTTTTTATTTTCTGAAAGTTATATTATAATGATCTGACGAACTTAGAAATGAAACTACGTGTGTAAACTGCGATTGATAAAAAATAAATCAAAGGCATATGTTTTTATTTTTGAAAATGATATTAAAATGATCTGACGAATGTAGAATTGGAAACTACGCGTGTATACTGACTAAGAAATTGGAACTAGGAGCCACAGGCAAGATGTAGATATACCGGGCACCACGGGGTCATTTAGCACAGGTAAGCTGGAGCTCGACCGGGCACCATGGGGTCATTTAGCACAGGCAATCTGGAGCTCGACCGGGCACCACGGGGTCGTTTAGCACAGGCAAGCTGGAGCTCGACCGGGCACCACGGGGTCATTTAGCACAGGCAAGATGGAGCTAGACCGGGCACCACGGGGTCGTTTAGCCTCAGGCAAGATGGAGCTAGACCGGGCACCACGGGGTCATTTAGCACAGGCAAGCTGGAGCTAGACCGGGCACCACGGGGTCGTTTAGCCTCAGGCAAGATGGAGATAGACCGGGCACCACGGGGTCGTTTAGCCTCAGGCAAGATGGAGCTAGACCGGGCACCACGGGGTCATTTAGCCTCAGGCAAGATGGAGCTAGACCGGGCACCACGGGGTCGTTTAGCCTCAGGCAAGATGGAGCTAGACCGGACACCACGGGGTCGTTTAGCCTCAGGCAAGATGGAGCTCGACCGGGCACCACGGGGTCGTTTAGCCTCAGGCAAGATGGAGCTAGACCGGACACCACGGGGTCGTTTAGCCTCAGGCAAGATGGAGCTAGACCGGACACCACGGGGTCGTTTAGCCTCAGGCAAGATGGAGCTCGACCGGGCACCACGGGGTCGTTTAGCCTCAGGCAAGATGAATCTAGACCGGACACCACGGGGTCATATAGCCACAGGCAAGATGGAGCTAGACTGGGCACCACGGGGTCATACTGTTAGTACTCGGAAGTAGTCATAGGTAAAATATTGAGTTAGTTACTATGAAGTTAGTTACTATGAAGGCAAGATGGACCGGGCACCACGGGATCATTTAGCCACAAGCAAGATGGAGCTCGACCGGGCACTACGGGCTCATTTATCCACAGGCAAGATGGAGCTAGACCGGGCAACACGGAGTCATTTAGCCAAAGGCAAGATGGAGCTAGACCGGGCACCACGGGGTCATTTAGCCACAGGCAAGATGGAGCTAGACTGGGCACCACGGGGTCATTTAGCCACAGGCAGGATGGAGCTAGACTGGGCAACACGGAGTCATTTAGCCACAGGCAAGATGGAGCTAGACCGGGCACCACGGAGTCATTCTGTTAGTACTCGGAAGTAGTCCTAGGTAAAATATTGAGTTAGTTACTATTAAGTCTAGTGGTTAAAGACGCAGGGCTGGTATTTATTGAATGTTTTCCTTTATTTCTGAAACATTTACCTTACTTCTAGCGCAAACCGCATCTAAGTTGAGGGGTAAGATGGAAATGGTGCACTACTTCTTGTGAAGCACAGTTTGTTCCTTTTGACCTCAGAAGTCAAAAGGAATGTGTTTACTTTCAGTTCAGAAAATATTTTGGGGGAAAAGTAGGTCACCGCATCTTTATCTAAGGCCCATTTTTGTGTTGCACTGGGCATTACTGATGATGCATTGTGTGCATTATATGGCAAGCATAATTAGTGTTGGATATTTTCGTTTAAGTCTTTATTAACAGGCCTATATAAAATAATGGCGGTCTAGGTCCAGATACACGCCGCAGAAGCTGTTGCGTCTAGTGACAGTGTCTTGTGTACTGCTATACATATAGCGTTATGTAAATTGTGTAGAATATTGTAGAAACGTGTTACACGACATAATGTTATTTAGTAAAATCTATGTTGACATGTTTTACACCTGTGTTACTTTCATATGAGATACATATGTGGAATGCATATATGGTACATATGTAAAACATGAATTCATGGATAGATATTTAAATGCAGTTGCCTGGAGTCTAGTATGTAAGTTAAAGTCCAGTATGTACGTTACAGTCCAGTATGTACGTTACAGTCCAGTATGTACGTTAAAGTCCAATGTGTACATTACAGTACAGTATGTACGTTACCATTGTGTACGTTAAAGTCCAGTATATACGTTAAAGTCCAGTATGTACGTTACAGTCCAGTATGTACGTTAAGGTCCAGTGTGTACGTTAAAGTCCAATGTGTACGTTACAGTCCAGTATGTACGTTAAGGTCCAGTGTGTACGTTACAGTCCAGTGCGTACGTTACAGTCCAGTATGTACGTTACAGTCCAGTATGTACGTTAAGGTCCAGTGTGTACGTTACAGTCCAGTATGTACGTTAACGTCCAGTATGTACGTTAAAGTCCAGTATGTACGTTAAGGTCCAGTGTGTACGTTACAGTCCAGTATGTACGTTAAAGTCCAATGTGTACGTTACAGTCCAGTATGTACGTTAAGGTCCAGTGTGTACGTTACAGTCCAGTATGTACGTTAATGTCCAGTATGTACGTTAAATTCCAGTATGTACGTTACAGTCCAGTATGTACGTTACAGTCCAGTATATACGTTACAGTCCAGCATGTACGTTACAGTATGTACGTGACAGTCAAGTATAGACGTTACAGTCCAGTACGTACGTTACAGTCCAGTACGTACGTTACAGTCCAGTATGTACGTTACAGTCCAGTATATACGTTACAGTCCCGTACGTACGTTACAGTCCAGTATGTACGTCAATTCAACCGTCTCCGTAATACTGATTACCATTAGTTTCTATGGTAACTACGACTTTCTAATGTGACTGGACAAGTTGGTCATAATCATAAATATCTGGACCTTATACGTTACAATAGTACAATCCTAGAAAATGTTCAGCGTTGCAACCCCCGTTATTATAAGTTATTATAAACGGGAGACGACTCGTCTGAACATATTCGAAAGAGAGAAAAAAGGTACCATGAATTGCATAAAGGGACACTCGTCTAGTTTGAAGTAGTTACCATTTAGTAATCCAACAATTCGTATTATTATATCTCACTGTAAACTCTCCATACCCTGCCGGTTGATATTTCGCGCTATCACCCTCAACGCGGCGTCATAGCGGGTGATAGCGCAAAATATCATCCCGCTAGCTTTTTGAAAAGCTCAGTTCTGAAAGTAGATGTTTTTTCAACAACAACAACAACACTTTTTTCTTCATTATCGAGTATATTAGTGGAGGTGTTTCCACCCCACCCGCCCTCCCCACTCCCCCCTTTTGGTACGCAGTATTCAGGAAAAAATTAGAGAGTATTCAGTACCCAGGGCCCGGGTACCAGTACCCGCAAATTACATTATTTAGTATTCAGTACGCATACAAAATAGGTTCACGCCTTCAAACTATGTTTTCTATGTAAAAAAAACTGTTGAAAATCACAAAAATCGTCATGATTGACCCCAAAACAGCAAAACGGTGAGATACAACCTTTAATACAGTTTTAAATGTCCTTTTATATCACATATTCAAAAAAATAGACGAATAAATAGCAAATTGGTTAATTTTTATGAAGAAATTCATGTTAAATAGTATTCAGTACTCGGGTCTAAAATAAAGGAGTATTCAGTACTCAGCTCTAAAATAAAGGAAAATTCAGTACTCAGCTCTAAATTAGAGAATATTCAGTACTCGGGTAGGGGGAGGGGGGCAAACACCCATATTAGTATATTAGGAGTATTTGTTCGGTATAATAAAATAAATATCACATCCTCTTGAGGGTGCCAGTGGATATTATCGCCTCGGTCGACATTACATTCTCGGGTTGATAATATCCACTGGCACCCTGAGGGCCTCAAGCTTACATAATATGCAAAACCAAGTTGGTTTGAACTATTCAAATAATGTTTAATAATGATTGTTTAATAATGATTTAGAAATATGCAAGTTATTTATAGCAAAACTGACGGGACGCCGCGAGCATAAAACATTGGTCTAGACAATAAAGTAGTATGTTTTTCAAAGTGAATAGCAGAACTATTTCACAGAAACATGAGGATTGTTAGGCCTGTAGTGAGGACTTCTCTAATGAATTCACTCAGTCTTAAACCATTCTTGCTTGCCAGTGGATCACATATCTTACGGATGGTATACAGTACTGGTTCTACCCAGGAAAATATGGGTGGTCTGCCTCCATCACAAAAAATTCGACCATTATATACTAGTATAACCTTACATGTGTTGAAAATGACGTTAAACACCAAACAAACAAACAAACAAACAAACATTATCAACTTGCCAGTGTATTATTTTAATCTAATGTTGGTAGACACAACCCATTTGTCATCATAATATTTCTATCGTATATAATTTATGTAGATTTTACTCTGTATGTAAAATATGAGACAGCTAGAACGTCATAAATGGGCACATGACACATATCTCCAGTTCTGTTTTACCAATTTATTACGTATCAAAACAAACCAAACGTCTATAAGTGCGTCTTGATTTCTTCTATGTAATGCCCTATGTAATAAGTTAGGATTTCTTTTTATACATTTTTTATCATTCTTAAACAAGCGTAATCCCACTTGATTATTTTGAGGAATTATGGGGGGAAAAAACATCGCATGACAAAGTTTTCCAGAAAGGATTTGCCACGACATATTGTTTACTTATTCACGTCCTTAGAGACAGTTTCGACCATTGTCTTTTGTCTTCCTCAGACTGTGCCTTCGAAAAAATAAATTATCCAACAATAGTGTAATAACACTATATTTCCAGGCGCCGATTTCACCAACATACTTAAGTATATACTTAGCTACTTAAACACTTAAATTTAAGTTTACCTCCTAAGTTTTCTTAAGTAAGGAAAACATGTTTCACCAAACCAGTTGTAAAAACTTAAATTTAGCTTAGTTATCAAGTGGACACTTAATTTATGTTGGTGAAACACATTTCTGCTAAGTTTTACTTAGTGACTTAGTTGAGTATTTTCTTAAGTATTTAAGTAAAACTTAAGGAATTGTTGGTGAAATCGGCGACAGGACTAATAATGTTTTAAACTGAGAGGGGCAAAAGTGATTGATATGGAAGATATGGATTTATGGAACCATTTCTACTAAATGACAAATCAGATTGCAACCGGAATGAATAGGGGCCAGGGGCCTATTCTCTTAGCAGCATGAACTAATGTATGTGTTTACCACTGACCAGTCCTGTGGTAACCCCGCATGTGACGTCACAGTTCGACGACACAGTCTAAGGTGATTGACAATGGAACAAACTACATTGCTCAAAAATATTAACGGATTGCTTGTCGATTTTCCATATGGTTAGATGTTAAATGCACCATTTTGACGGCCCGGCTTTTCCTAAATGCCTTTCTGTACAAACCCGGTTTTTATGCCAAATGCTTATCAAGACATTAAACTTTTGTTGCAAATCAGAATTCAGTCCTTCCGATCCTGTGAAGTGTCATGGACAAACATTTGTAACTTTTAATTTTCTCAAAAAAGTCAAAGTTTTTATCCCTGCGAGTCTACAACAAAAGCTGTGCAAACTGTTTGTGATACATTAGTTTTAATGTTTTGAATTTACAACTGGAAGGAAGTTAAATCTATTTCACAAATTAATAAAAGTTATAATTTACTATAGGAGCAGGTGGACTATAATGAATCCATATGTACGGTATATAAATGTTTGTACACTTGATATTCAAATAAAATGTTAAAAACAAAAAACACAAAAACACAAAAAAAAGTCTGCAACTAAAACGAAGCATGTGGATTTTTGTCTTTTGCCATTAATTCATTTTAAGACATGAATGCTGGAATATTAAATAAAGAAATTTGTTCCATTTCCATACCAGAATTTTATAGAGTTTCAGAAAAAAATCTGTACTGGTTATGTACCAGTTATCGTCATTCACCAGATTTCGTCATTATCAATAAAACGCTCAATATTGTGATTTGTTTTCAACCCCACTTTACAAATCACTGCACACTATCATCAGACGATTGTAGAGGAAAAAATATTTTAGAAATGTTAACATACACTCGCAAACCAACCCGTTTACCTATATAAATACCGTTATAAACAAAACACAATCGGGGAATCACGCGCTAATGCGCATGCGAAGGAAGATTTCCTTTTAAAATATCTGACCCTTTACGTCGAACCATTGAATCAATTTCACATGCCCAAATGCTAAACATTCTCAGCCACGGGAGACAACGAGTACACGTCAATCAATTTAAATTTGCGAACAGTTCTTTCCCTTTAAATTATGAACGTCGAAGTGAAGTAAATTACACTTGATGGGTACAGTGGAAAAATCATTTTAAATTGTAGATATAACTTTCTTCTGACAGTATTCCGTGTGTATTTAAAACGCAATGGTATATTTATGTTTCAATAATAACTACACAAGTTTTCATCATCCCAAATATGGGTTATTCGGCATTAAACGGAAGATGACGATAACTACTACATTCAGCTCAGACCACCGACCCATTTCAGTCTATATTTAGTATATTATGACACTTATTACCCCCAATAGAAACAATGTAAACGCAGAATATTTACGGCATAGGGGTAAGCTTCTCTACCAGCAAAAATATTTATGATACGACTGGATTTGATTTAGATATATTGAAGAACCAACATAAAAATGACGATATCTGGTATACAGCCAGTATTTTTGGAAAAACTGAACATTTACAAATTTTTGGCTACGGTACTTCACGGGATTGAAATGACTGTAATTGTGATTTGCAACAAAAGTGTAATGTCTTGATAAGCATTTGGCATACAAACCGGGTTTGTACAGAAAGGCATTTAGGAAAACCCGGGCAGTCAACATGATGCATTTAACACGTAACTATAAAATTATGGAGAAACGACAAACCAACCGTTAATATTGTTGAGAAGTGTATCACTTAGCTAGTGAACAAATACTGGGTAAGTCATTCAAAATCGTTTTTATAAATTGACAATATACATTGGTATTTTCTATGTTTCTATGCATTGATATTTCCATCCTGATGAACATTTTCTTAGATTTACACTGGAGTGTTTTCCAACACTTAGAGTGTTTTCTCAACTCCTTCTTCATATATAATGCGTCTTGAGTGTCGTATGTAGCTTTTGTATCTAAGCCGGATTTCTTACAGGTCCAGCATGTTTTAAAATACATATCATTTTACCTGGTAAAATGTGTCTATTCACAATTTAATTAGATTGTAATTTAAGTTTTCTATAACATATATTCACGACAAACACGTGACCGCTGGAACCCGGCAGGTGAAGATGGGGAAGGGACTAATTATTTCTTCCACATGAAATGATCGTCATTGCCAGCTCAGCACATTCTGCCCGGAACTTCTTATCACAGAAGCCGTAAATTATTGGGTTCGCCATGTTATTTATCACAAATGTGCGTAAAAATAAATTATAAACTGCGATACCCGCTGGGGGCAGGTCTGCTATTAATTCCTTTTTGAGGGAAATCATAAGCATCAGGACTAGGTGTGGTATAAATGACAACACGAATACTATTGTGATTATAAAAAGCATCGTCGTCACTTGTCTGGTGCGTGAGCTTGGTCCAGTTTTCACGGATTTGTCCCGTAATTTTTCATTATGCGATGACTCAATCTTTGCTCTCGAATTATCGTGTTTTAATTTTGGCGTGGATTGTTGAGAGCTTGGCGAGGTGGAACGCGATTTTTCTTTTATTCTAACAGCTTTTTTCACAAGATCTCCATAAGGATCCTCCTTGTGGACCACATTGTCAAGTGGCGCTCCGGTATGAGATGGCGTGCTTGCCCTTGAGCTCTTTGTGGAACCATTTCTACTAGTTGGTTGTTTCTGCTTTACTTTCTCGTCATCCATGAAGCTGCTGCTTTCTTTTTCTTTTTCGGATTCTGTGCATTTACCTGTAATTACAAGTGAAAGAATGAACATATATACTCACGGTCAATGAAAACGCAATATTGTTTAATGACAAGGTTAACAACTGCGTAACTGCTTGTAAGACTAACAATAAACATGTAAGGCAAGTTAGGTATCATGATTCAATACTTAAACAAATAGAAAATATTGCTTCAGCAGTTTTATTCCAAATGGCTTGCAAATAATCCAACAGCATACACATAAGTTAATGGTGTATTTTCATTGACCGCCAGTACATGAAATGTTGCAGTCACTGACCACAGTCAACCAAAAACGTACACAGAAGCAAACAACAAATACAAGGATAAATAACAAGCAATGAATATGACATCACAAACATAAAAGGGTTGACAATATGGCTACCGCCTTGGAACGGTCAGTAATAAAAAATACCGCCGACGGTTTGAACCATGTTCTTCGGTGCACCGAGTCTCGCTCTTACCCTGTTGTCATGTTCGATGCATACCTGCACAGCCCGTATATACATAGAGGGCTGGCGTGGCGCAGTCAATAGCGCGGCGGATTTGTAACCGGAGGCCCCGGATTCAATCCTCCGTAGTGCCACTGAGTTTAGTCGGTGTGTTCTTGAGCAAGACACTTTCCCTTAGCCTCGTCCGTCAGATGGGGACGTAAACCGTCCCGTTTATTGGTCTATCCTCGTTAAAGAACCATAGGAATATATTCGATAATAAGAGTAGGGCACGGTTCCGGATTCCTATGAATCCGTCCCCTCTCTCTAGGGCGGCTCTAAATAACCTATACTGTGTTGATGAGCCGTTAAAAAACATTCAATTCTTATAGAAGAGTTATTAGTCCAATCTGTCATAATGGCCCAAGGCCAAAGGCCATAAAATATGCTGAGTTGCTTTTAAAAATATGCAAATTTACGTAGAAAAACTAAAGAGACACCGCGAGATTTTAAAATAAAAGATTGCCGTCTTATATATATATATTCCGTTTTATTGTAACACCTGTGTAATAGCAGCATTACCGTTTAACTGTGTGCTGCACCGTTAAACGTAAATCCGGTCGTAAAAGAAAACATGTTTGTAAAAGTAAAAACGGAAGTTCGTAAAAGTAAAACAAATTATTCTGTCGCCAAAATATTCCGTTTTTTAATATTACCAACATTCTTACGCTGGCCGAGCACACGTGACATTGGAATTACTATTGCAAATGTGTTTACATTTAACGGTGCCACAATGTGTATCTGTCTATACAGTTCTTCCATTGAACAGTGTAGGCATGTGTAGGGATACAGTTCTTTCAATCAATGAACTGTGTATGCATTGGGAGGGATTCAGTTCTTCCAGTCAATGCATTGTGTAGGCATGTGTAGGGATACAGTTCTTTCAATCAATGAATTGTTTCGGCATGGGGTAGGTCTCCAGTTCTACCAGTCAATGAATTGTGTTGGCATGGGTAGGGATACAGTTCTTTCAATCAATGAATTGCGTATGCATGGGTAGGGATACAGTTCTTCCAGTCAATGAATTGTGTAGGCATGTGTAGGGATACAGTTCTTCCAATCAATGAATTGTGTCGGCATGGGTAGGGATACAGTTCTTTCAATCAAAGAATTGTGTATGCATGGGTAGGGATACAGTTCTTCCAGTCAATCAAATGTGTAGGCATTGGGTAGGGATACAGTTCTTCCAGTCAAATAATTGTGTCGGCATGGGTAGGGATACAGTTCTTCCAATCAATGAATTGTGTAAGCATGGGTAGGTCCAATTAATTGTGTAGACATGAGTAGGTCCAATGAATTGTGTAAGCATGGGCATGTATACTGTTCTTCCAATGACTTGTGTAGACCTGGATAGGGAATTTGAGACGTACATGCTGACACAAGGGAACTTGTGTCAAAACCTGAGACGTTTTTTAACATTTCTAGGACATTTAACGCGCCATGACGTATAATGCGCTTATGTCACCGTAATTTACGTAAGAAAATGTTCAAAGTATAAAGGCGACAGATTGAATTCGTAAACTTTATCGATTTTTACTTCATTTTAAGTGAACAACTCTTGATAATTGTACATCATCGTCGTTTACTATGATAAACAGAATCTTACAGTCGGTACTCGTTTCATATTTATAAAACCCATGAAACTCGTTGAATAATACGCATTTTGCTCGCTGTGAAATAACATAAATAGCAAGCGTCTCCATTTATTGCCAGAACGCTACATACAGGATATTTGTTGTTTGAAGTGAATAACAGATTTTATTTTATCGAGAAGTGTGAAAACTTTATATTTCACGAGAGTGAAAATACTGGTTTGATCACTTCGAGATGAAATAAAATATGTTATTCACGACAAAACAACACAGTTTCGTTTTACTTTATGCTTAAAGTTTATAAACAAAGTGTACTGCAGTATGCAGAAACAATAATAAAATTTGACAACGCCATTGGCTTAGTATGATAAAATTGCTGTTTTTAATTCCCCATAACTGCTAAATAACGAAACGGATTTCAATAATATACGACTCATTTTCTTAGTTAAGTTATTTCCAATGCAACTTGTATAGCAACTTCCTGAAGACGAAAAAGGTTTTGGAAAAAATGACCAACTGACATATTTCTCTGTAAATGACAACAATTCTGAAATACTCGACCAGTTTTAAAAACTATAGTTCATTTTCTTAGTTAGACCATTTTCAGTATAATGATATATAATTAAACCGGTATTTACTAAACAAATAAAAAATAAAGTTTTGATATTGAAAAAAGAAGTAGTTCCGGCAGTAAAAATATAAAACTCCATATTTCACATGTACGGAATAACACTTTTAGTTCATTGCTAAAATCCACTATTTTACTGCTAAGCATAAAATAAAATGTTGTATTTGGCAACACTATTAAAGAGAAGTAACTCGTAAATAGATAAGCAACGTGTAGCTATAGATTTGTCTTTTATACATTCGTATAACTTAAATAAGGCGACATTTTTTTTTCTCTTGGTTTACGGATCCGCCGACCCAAATTTCGAGAGATTGGAAACAAAAATTGTTTTTGAACATCTGTGTTTTTTTTCACCGCCGGCCGCATTTCAACGCCAGATGAATAAAAAAAAAATTGAATTGGTGAATCAAGATCCTCAAGACAAAATACTCCCATGTGTATTCTGAACTATGAAAACACTTGCAATAAAGTTATTAACAAATTAAAACAATAAGAAGTTTGAATATTTTGCCTGGCGTCGAGTCGGCAGTTTGTCACAACATTGAGATCGACAATTTCTGACGTATAACTACATTATCCTGCTATTAGGGTTGTGTTTTCTTTCCTCTTTGATAAGAAATACCATTTTTAGCTCTACTGGCCAAGGGCCAGCAGAGCTTATGGGATGCTGTGTTGTCCGTCGTCCGTCGTCTGTCTGTCGTCTGTCTGTCGTCTGTCGTCTGTCGTCCGTTAACTTTTCCTCAAACGACTTCTCCTCAGAAACCGCTTGGCTAATTTTGACCAAACTTCACGTGGATGATCCTTAGATGAATGCTTTTTAGATTTGTTAAAATTAGGTCAACGCTACATCCAAGATGGCTGCCATTACCATATATAGTCGAAACCTTAAAAAATCTTCTTCTCCAGAACCGCTGGACAGATTTCAACAGTTTTTCTTTTAAAATGATCGCCAACGCCTAGACTATCAAGTTTGTTCAAATAAAGTCCCCGGGGTCAAAAATGGCTGTGCCCCGGGGGTCCAAAATTTGTATATTGAGGTTTTGCATGTTTTTCATATAGACATATAGGAAAAACCTTTAAAAAATCTTCTTCTCTGAAACCACAAGGCACAGAGCTCTCATGTATTACATGTAGCATCAGCTTATGGTCCTCTACTAAGTTTGTTCAAATGGTGACCCTGGGGTCAAATTTGTCCCCGCCCCGGGGGTCACAATTTTACATAGACATATAGGATTTTTTTTTAAAAAATCTTCTTCTCGGAAACTACAAGAGCCAGAGGTTTGATATTTTGCATTTACTATAAGCTTATGGTCCTTTACCAAGTTTGTTCAAATGGTGACCCTCGGGTCACTTTTGGCCCCGCCCCAAGGGTCACATGTTTTAAATAGACATGTATAGGGAAAAACTTAAAAAATCTTCTTCTCCGAAACAGCAAGAGCCAGAGGTTTAATATTTTGCATTTGCTATAAGCTTGTGGTCCTCTATCAAGTTTGTTCAAATGGTGACCCAGGGGTCACATTTGGCTCCACCCCGGGGGTCACAGTTTTACATAGGCTTGTATAGGGAAAAACTGAAAAAAATCTTCTTCTCTGGAACCACATGGCACAGAGCTCTCATGTAATACATGTAGCATCAGCTTATGGTCCTCTACTAAGTTTGTTCAAATGGTGACCCGGGGGTCAAATTTGTCCCCGCCCCGTGGGTCACAGTTTTACATAGACTTATATAGGTTGTTTTTTTTAAAAATCTTCTTCTCGCCAACTTCAAGAGTCAGAGGTTTGATATGTTACATTTGTTATAAGCTTATGGTCCTTTACCAAGTTTGTTCAAATAGTGACCCTGGGGTCACATTTGGTCCCGCCCCAAGGGTCACATGTTTTACATAGACATGTATAGGGAAAAACTTAAAAAATCTTCTTCTCTGAAACTGCAAGAGCCAGAGGTTAAATATTTTGCTGTTGCTATAAGCTTATGGTCCTTTACCTATTTTGTTCAAATGGGGACCCTGGGGTCACATCTGGCCCTGCCCTGGGGATTCACAGTTTTACATAAATGCTTGTAGCCCTAGGGAAAAACTGGAAAAAAAAATCTTCTCTGGAACTGCAAGAGCCAGAGGTTTAATATTTTGCATTTGCTAAAAGCTTATGGTCCTTTACCAAGTTTGTTCAAATGGTGACCCTGGGGTCACATTTGGCCCCGCCCCAAGGGTCACATGTTTTACATAGACATGTATAGGGAAAAACTTAAAAAATCTTCTTCTCTGAAACTGCAAGAGCCAGAGGTTTAATATTTTGCTGTTGCTGTTGCTATAAGCTTATGGTCCTTTACCAATTTTGTTCAAATGGGGACCCTGGGGTCACATCTGGCCCCGCCCCGGGGGTCACAGTTTTACATAAATGCTTGTATAGGGAAAAACTGAAAAAAAATCTTCTTCTCTGGAACTGCAAGAGCCAGAGGTTTAATATTTTGCATTTGCTGTAAGTTTATGGTCCTTTACCAAGTTTGTTCAAATGGTAACCCTCGGGTCATATTTGACCCCGCCCCAAGGGTCACATGTTTTACATAGACATGTATAGGGATTTATTTTTTTTGAATTATTTTTTTTTGAATTATTTTTTTTTTGAATTTTTTTTTTTGAATTTTATTTTTTAATTTATTTTTTTTTAATGTTTTTTTGAATTTTTTTTATTTTTTTATTTTTTTATTGTTAAATATCTTTTTTTTTTTTTTTTTTTTTTTTGATTTTTTTTTTTGAATTTTTTATTTTTTTATTTTTTTTTTATTTTTGATTTTTTTTTAGCTCTATGTTCGACCAGTCGGACCAGTATAACAGAGGTGTTCTTGTTTTAGTTAAACATGCCTCGTTAATACGGTTGGGCCTTCATTTTTCATCTGATCTTTACCAAACTTTACCAGATTCTTTAGTTATGGCCCTTGATTTAGTTAAAAAGCTGTTTTTTGCCCGAAACTTTCAAAAAAACGTAAATGGCAGTCACTCACTTCATTGATGTTATAAGAGCCATGTTAGCCAGTAGAGCGTCCACAGGCCCTCTTGGGCCTCTTGTTGGCATTCAAAACACATTAATGCATGAAAAAAGTTCCTAATTGATGGTATTTCGATTGAATGTTTGTGAAATTGTCCGGCCGTAAAAGTGCGGTGTCATAGTAGTACGGATGGTACATAATTTCGGATTTTTTTTTTTTTTTTTTTTTTTACATAATCCAATAGTAAAACATTTCTATTCATTATTTAATCCATCATCCTTTCTTTTATCATGTGTAAGGAGTTCCTGGAATCCTACTTTTAAATGAATTTTACTCTAAGCTCCTAGTTCTTTAACTTGGAGAAAGTGGTGACAAAATGAAAAATATAGCCAGAGGAGGCCCTGATAGTATAATAAAACCTGAATAAAAATGTGGCTTCAAGTTCGGCTCCAGTTTCACCAAGTCAGCTCTGATTATTATAGTTTGCCAAAAGTGCTTGTACTCTCCTTTGCATCGGTTGTAAATTTCAATGTAATATATATTCTATTCTGACGAAGTGATAAATAAGTCTGCTGACTAGGGAGCATAAAGTGGTAACAAAAAGAAAAATATAGTCAGGGGAGGTTCTGAGTTTGAGTAATACATACAAATGTGTGCTGTAAAAGCGAATAAAGACACATTTCCACTAAGAAAAAAATATTGCATCTTAAATCAGGGCCTGTCAATTTTAAATCAGGGCCTGTCCATTTTCAGAAGCAACAAGCCCTGGGCCTGTCTCTAAAAAAAAAATCTTTGAGCACTGAATATTAAAAGAATATTCAACGATTTAAATACATGTTGTGTTGTATAAACTTACGGATTTATATGAGAAACATGGTCACCATGTTTGAAAATTGTACTTGGAAACACATTTAAAAATTATTTTTTTTCCCTTCCGACCGAGCGTAAAAAAATAAGAAAAAATCCGTAAACCAAGAAAAAAAAAAATGTGGCCTAACTTTTGTAGAGGAACTAGCTCGAGATGTTGTGAATTGTTTAATCTGAGTTAAATCCCTTGATAAAATGAAACACTTTAGTTTAAAAATGAAACTCTTTAGTGTAAGGAGATAGTTTAAAATTGAAAGAAATAAAACATCGAAGGAAAACAACTTATTTTACTTCTATTACTTCATCCATAACTCAGTCAGTAAATAACAATACGTCAACTCGAATATAACAACAGGTAACGAAAAAGCTAAGACTTGAACCAATGTTATATGTACCATATTGTACTCTGTGTATCGTTAAAATGGTGTACTTTAAGGGGTTGGAATGACAGATAACGTTAAATATATGGTACAGGTGTACCGGAAGTAAAACTAATCCGATCGAGTCCTGTGCAATATTTTCCAAGCTTTCTAGTCAGCCATTTTTCAAAATGAAGTTCAAACTAAGATTCACGTACATGTTCTTAGTCATGAGGCCTTCCTCTCTAGAAAACTGCTGAGAATAGTAGGGGTCATGTGGCATATAAGAAAATAAAATTCGGTTCTTTGTTGACACCGTGAGAGCTAAGAACCATTTGCATGGTTGTATGATGATTTTATTACTTTATTGACTTGTTTGTGAGAGCTAAGAACCATTTGCATGGTTGTATGATGATTTTATTACTTTATTGACTTGTTTGTGAGAGCTAAGAACCATTTGCATGGTTGCATGATGATTTTATGTATCAACTTGAAAGTTTTGAAAGTGAAAGTAGAACACATTTAAGAGGTGCCGAATGATTGCAAAAGTCATTTCAGCCAGATCAAACAGGCATTAAATACTCAAAAATGCCTTTTATCACAAAAGAAGTTAGGAATTATATATTTGGGAACTCCTTTCGAATACATGATTTCCATAGTGATTTAATTCCTGTATACCTAATAGGCTATAACAAGAAGAGATACATTTATTTTAGCCATCAGTCTCATTTCAATACTCTTCATACGTGTCCTAAGTGTATCTGGCTCATTATAGGGAAGAAACTTAACAAGTTACGTTTAGGATCGATGTTCTATGAATAAAGAACAAATCAAATAACTAGAAAGGTGTTCGACGGAACGCTTGTGTCGCCTGCCGTGGGCTTATTTCAGTACGATTTATCTAAGTATAAAGTTTGAAAATAGGGGGATGCAATCCTTCGTGAATTATGGAGCAGTCTTTTTTAAAAGCGTTGAAAATTATGAATACATCTGAATTGGATAATTATTAAGGAAGAACTGTTATGAGCTAAGTTAGATTACAGGTTAAAGTTTTATGAAAAGTGGCATAACTCTGCCAAAATAAAAGCGAGAGTTATTGGACATGGGTAACCACATTTCTTCGAGTAAGATGAAGATGCGAGTGACGTTTCATGAACATAGGTCAAATACCTTTCAAGTTATGGTCAGTTATGAGCGTGGGTAGGATGCACGTTAAAGTGTTATGAAAAAGGGCAGAACTCTGCTGAAACAAAAGTCAGAGTTATTGGCCATGGGTAACAATATTATATGTGTGGGCTGGTAAGTTGAATATGTGTGTGAAGTTTCATGAACATAGGTCAAATACTTCTTAAGTTATGGCCAGTTTTGAGCTTGGTTAGGTTGAATAAGTTTTATGAAAGGGCGTATAACTCTGCAAAAATGTCAGAGTTATTGGACATGTGTAACAACATTCTTTGGGTTAAAATAAAAATGTGTGTGAAGTTTCATGAACATAGGTCACTTTTCAAGTTATGGCCAATGTTGCAGGTTAAAGTGTGACGGAAGACGACGGACGACGACGACGACGGAAGACGACAACGGACGGACGATGGACAAAGTGATCCCTAAGTGTCTGCCATGTACGCATGCGACACAGCAAAACGTAGTGAAATACTGATCAAGTACGAAACAGAAAGTGATTAAACATATTTCAAGCACACCCTACCCTTACCAAACCCTTACCCCCTACACATATATTATGGACTGTTCTTTCTTCGAATTAAGACCATTCCATTTATGTGACAAAGGGGTGTTTTGGGGAAATGACTGATCAGCAGCCGGACATTGTAAACACTGATCAGCCAGCGAGTTACACGCAGTCTGATCTGGGTTTACAGTGGAAGCAAATGCTATTATAGTCGTGCTTAGCGGATTAAGCATATCCTTAGCCTAAAACTGCATCGAACAACTCACTAAGCAATGATATTTGTTTCCATATCATTTTTAAATACGTTTTCATCACATACGTAACATACTAGTAAGCAAAAACAATCATGTTGCGTTATAAGTTTGGTTCAGCAGATAAGCTCTAATATACCTTTCCGTAAATCCGGCGTCGTTGGCGTCTGCGAATATGTATTTTCTCGTATAAACTTATGATGGAACCATATCCGGGTCGCAATCCGATAGTAGAACACACTAAGGATTGCCATGCACACGAGGCACAGAACTAACTGTAACATAAAATACAGTTTTGGAAAGCTACTTTCTTCATAGATTGGATCTATGAAACATTCCTTGCCGGTAATATTTTGCACACCAGTTTCAACTTTCGCCTCGCCGTACACCAAAATGGCGGGAACAGCAAACACGCAGCCGAGGAATGACGCCGCCAAGCACATAAGTTTTATTTTTCGCGTAGACATCTCCAATGAAAAGGGATAGCATATTCGCCGATGGCGTTCAATAGCGATAGTCACCACGATAAAAGCCGAGCTCACTACGAAAAACACGTGCAAAAATCGGAATGTCTTGCAAACTTCCACGGACGGAAACATGTATGGATACACCAAACTGACAAGCAATAGCGGCATGCCGACGATACACGCGATCAAGTCTATCCATGCCAGCCACAGGATAAAACAGCGATGGGTGGAGGGTCGGTATTTTGTTGTATATATATACACTACCAGACTGTTTCCGAATACACCGACCACCATTAAAATTGCGATGAATACTATAGTCGGAATATGAAGTTCCACAAGGAGATCATTTAGCTCCTGTAGTGTCACATTCCCCTCAAATGTTCGCCACTCCGCTGGTATCTTTGTAAACATGTTGGTGTTTTTCTCAACGTGCTTTATATACTAGCAATCTTTGCGAAGTTTCTCTGAACGGGCACGAATTGTTCAAAAGTATCCGTCAAGTATATATACACACAAATACTCTGTACACATAGTCTTTTATGGCACATTCGTCTTTAAAAAGTTATATTTGATCGATTCAAACCGTTTATAAATACGCCTCTCGCTCGCAAAACATGCGCAGCAGTGTGCGATTGCATCGACTAATTATTTCCCTGGTGATATATCGGTGTGTTTGTTAAATATGAAACAATTTTATAATTTCATGCTGTTATGTTCTAAAGGTTTTCCTTTCCAAGAAATCTCAAGATATTTTGAATTTGAGTTAAAATCCTACAACTCCTGTAACGTTGTTTCTGTATTGCTGTTCATTGCTGAATAACCTCAAATTAAATATTAATGCAGTACGCATGCTACGTGCTTCTGTAGGTTCTAAACGTTTCAGTCGAAGATAAGAATATCGTATGACATTATCTAATGAATTCATCTAACCCAGAACAATCTATTGCATGTTGTTTCTGTTGTTGTTGTTGTTTTTTCAGTTAGAAAACCGGATTCTGAACTGTGACTTCATAGCTGAGTGTTCTTAGTAAACCACCAAGTTCGTCATCAGTTTTTTTTTAAATAAAAGTTCATTTACATTTTACTTTACTTTGGTAATCTATTAGTTCGACATCATCGTGTAAACATTATGGTTGTGTGTGTCTCATTTACTAATTGTTTGACATGATGTCACTGCGTGTTTTAAATGAGCATCAGTGGAGATCATGTTGTACGTTTGTCCGTCTGTATCACTATTTAGTTTCCCATCTATGTATGCGGTTTGCGTTGTGTATCACTATCTGAAATAAAGGAGAGAACAGGATAGTAATGTATTTGTTTTTTATATCATAAATATATGGTTTAAATGCAGAGAACCCTTGCGCTTTTCGGGTTGAACTCAATACAACACTATCTCATTTGATGATGTACACTCGTCGACTCCCGCTATTATAATATGCTTTGTTGTACCTCACATATGTAACGCCCTTGCTAAATTCCCATAGACAACAATGTGTAAGGTATCTGACGAGAGAGTGAAAGTAAATCGCAGGGTGATAGTAAAAATATTATCGTATGTGCAGCTTCGGTGCGCGTTGGTGTGCGTACTGTTTCGGCGACGTCATCGGCTCAGTAATTGTTAACTCATCATAACTTCAGAAATACTTTACCGCGATTTCAATGAACTACCAGTCATTTTATAAGTTATATTATTTCCAATCTAATAATATATCTTTCGTAGCAACCGTTTGAAGAAGAAAGAAATATCTCCAGCAAAGTGAAACCTCTACTGAAAATAAACCTTATTTTTGGCACGAGGGAATTTCGGTATAATAAAATAAATATCATATTCCTGAGAGAGTGATTGTAACGATGTTCACCCTAAGGATATGATTATCGCCCGAAGTTCGGGCTTCGCCCAGGGCGATACTCATATCCGCAGGTTAAACATTCTTCGGTAAAAATTTGGGAAGGTAGCGCACATTGAATAAGGCACTGAAAGGAATATAAAAAGGGATATGTTCAACATTTGTGTCCGTGAAATGCACTAAAACACAGGTGAGTAAATCTGTCGGTATGCCCACGAACGACACTATAAATGTATTTGTCTTGGTTAAATTTCAGGGCAGGCTATGCATCTGGCTTAGAGGTTAGTGTTATTTACTAATCGTCTGTATTATTTTGCAATTAATGAATTACTTGGCACTAATATAACTACAAATGTTACGCACATAACAGCCCAGGAAATATATGCTATATAAATGGTCGAAAAAAGCAGCACCGAGCAGACGTTGGATTTACTTTCATTTTTGGCTGGTCAGTTTAGTAGAAAAAATGCAAACACAAATGTTCGAAATAGAACATATAGTACAATTTGGTGTACATATATTGTAATTTACCAGTGCAAAGCCATGGATTTTGTTCAGTATGTGTTAACAGCGCTTCCGTGGTCGCGGGGTTAACGACTTTGCGTTGTAACCCTTCTCGCCTATCACCGTCCGCTGCGGGTTCGAATCCCAATGGGAGCTCAACTTGTAAGTGAGGAAGTGTCCATTCCTACGGATGGCGGGAGATATACAATACTGGTTCTACCCAGGAAAAGTGGGATGTACTGCCTTTACCACAAAATATTGACCGTCATATATGGCCTAAAATGTGCTAAAAATGACGTAAAACACCAATCAAACAAAGAACATGACATTGTACACCAACGTGTACTAAATGTTATATTTCGAACTTTTGTGTTTGCATTTCTTCTTTTAACATGGTAATTTAAACATACCGATTAAATCAAGTGTTAACAATACAGAACCTTGAATGTGTGTAATTCAAACTAGTGTCGATCACGAAACCGAAAAACCTAACCGGGCTCCCGTTATGTGTAGGCCTATAATTACATACATGTAGATAATTTTACAACCGCAAAGTCTGTAAACAAGGAAATTAAATTTGTGTATAAGAAATACATTATTTTATAAGGTAAAATGCCAAATCATATATGTAAATAAAATAAACGGATTAATGTTTTACCTTCACTGTCAAGAGGAAGATTCCAATATTTTAACAAATAACTTGAACATAATAGAATGCCAATATACACAGTAATGGTGCGTCTCTCTTTGCTGTGTAGTCAAACTGTATGTGTTCGATTTAAAGTTTGTTATGTTGCTATATTTTTATCTAGCCAGGGGCGTTCACTCTTCCAGACACCTACGCGTAATCAATTAGTTATTATACAATTTATGACATCACATCATAATTAATTTAAGTGCACATCTAGGTCGCGAGTCACAGTTACAGAGTACGCATCTGAGTCATAAGTGAATGATCTGACTCTAAACTAGATATTAGTTCTCCCATCAAAAGTAATCTGCCGAAAACATTTTATCTCTCATTTTTATAGAGAACATGACGCACAGACCTAATATAAACAAATTATTAATATGTCTGTGCATGACGCTGTTAAAGCTATATCTATAGACTTTTTTTTACTGCTGTTTGAAGTGAATTGAATGTTGTTTAACGGCTCATCAACACAGTATAGGTTATTTAGAGCCGCCCCAGAGAGAGGGGAAGGATACATAGGAATCCGGGAACCTGCCCTACTCTTATTATCGAAAATATTCCTATTGTTCTTGTACGTGCTCGGAGGATAAACCGATACACGGGACCGCCCGGTTTATGTCCCCATCCGACGGTCGAGGCTGCGGGAAAGTGTCTTGCCCAAGAACACATCGACGGAACTCAGTGGCACCACGGAGGATTGAACCCGGGGTTTGAGATAGCCAAGTTAGTAAACAGCAGTGCATTGTGTGTGCTAGTTTTGTGCGTAGGGATTGGGGTGGGAGTTGGGGGAGGGGGTGTAGAAAGACTTGAAATCTTACATTTAGTAAAAAGTGGCGTCAACATTCACGTACATATGTCATTATCAATTTGTAAAAAAAACAACTAACAAACAACTAATGACAGATGGTATGCTTTTGCATGAGAACTGAATAAATATAGTTTTAGATAAACATTAAATCTTACCTCAAAACTATACACAGATTTAATTCCCATGTTAACCAAAGATTACCCGCAACATTAGTTCGCATCCAATAAGAATTTACTTTTGTCATTAACTTTACACATTTTGTTCGGTTTCTATGTCAACGAATGCAGTGTTTACAGTAATTGATAGCTGGTAAAGCCCTGTTGATAGTTATACCGAGTCACGCTTCATTGGAATAGTAAGATCGTTTCCTTATCAACCGTCTCATAGGATAGCTTCAACACAGTTGGAAAGTCAGAAAGAAATTAAAACTACTTTGTTGCTGGCTCGATGACGTAGCACACAGTGATAGAACAACAAGATTGCCACTAGCGGGAAAGTGAAATCCTTATCTAGTGGTTTAAAGGGAATGGAGGCATTTTGAAAGAATTAAGGGTTCGAACCAAACTCGAATAAAACCATCGCAATGTGTTCAATGTCACATACAATGTGCATGCATTATACTAGATCGCACGATCGTACGATCCATACGATATAATTATCGTATATATTGTTAATGAAAAGATTGGTCTGAAAAATCGACGATTCGGATAGGTTTTGCCGTATAAATCATTACTATAGCTTAAGCTAATGTTTTAATACTCTAATAAATTCGTAGTACTCTCTTTAATTGAAATATATGTTTAAGCACATTTTAGGCCATAAATGACGGTCGATTTTTCACTATTTTCACAGATCAAACATGTTCATCAAAATTAAACTGAAAGTCGCACGCGGCTCATTTTAAATGGACACAGGGCACTTATTAAAAAATAAAATCCTACATAAATTGCATTTGTTCAATCATTAATATTAATTATAAGAATAGTATTAAGCAAATTATTTTTGGATATTTTTAACTATTGATTATATTGCACCAAAATACACTTTAACTTGTGGTAGAATATGACGGAAAAGAACGAAAAGTTAAACTCAAAATATTAATTAATTATATGCAAGCGGGTTTAAAGTCAGAATGATACTGCATAATCAAATCGAGACGCTTATAAACACTTCCAGATTGCCGTGTGCCCCTTTAATGCATAAGTACATATCATATGACATGAATGGTTTTCATTTATATTTCGACTAACTGCTCCAGATCGTCACTTGTCCCTTTAAAGAAAACGGTATGCAGGTAACATGCCCTGTCTGTAGGCAAAAAATACATAAATTATATACTAATGCTTTGCAGGTTCCACGCTTAAATTATTTCACGTGCGGTACAAAATTACCCCGGAGCTCTGGTACGAACTGTCTTGAGGTATTCGCAAAGTGAGAGATTTTAATCATTTTAAAAATATGATATCTTCCTGGGAAGTGTTTACCATAACGCTTTTGTTATCTATAGTGTATCAGTGTCAGTCACACTACCTGTGTACGTATACTGAACAAAAAAAGAAACTTCCGCATTTTAAGTAGTGATTTGCATAGGGTTAACATTGTTACACTTTGTACACCAATCCAGATACAATTTCATCATTTTATACTTATCACTCAATCATTCTGATCAATATTAATAATCGTCAAAAACAGAGTTAGTGCGTTGCTGCTAAAACATGTTTTATTCAAATTGCGAAATCACTATATTTGTATTATAAAGGGAGGTAATCTGAAAATATTCATTCTTGAAAGCTGTATGGTGTCCGACCGGTGAAAATCAGCCCATTGAACACAATGCAATATAGGCTATATTTGGAGATCAGTCACAAGTTCCACAACATTCGTTCGCTTAAATACACTTTTATTCTGTGTATTAAACACATTTGGCTAGCAAACGGTCCCATATTTGGAATTAAACACCGATTCAGTTTTTCAACATTTCGCGTCATTCATTCACACTATGCGTATTTTGAAATAAACATCTGTCAAAACCACATCTCTACCTAACCTCTGTGCTCATACTCTCCAAAGAAATAATCCTGACAAACACAGTAAAATACTCACTATTCATGACAACAGACATACTACTTTAACCTCAGGTTAGATTTAACAATGAAATAGAAACTAATCTTGGGAAAATCACATGCAAACTAGAAACTTTGGATTCTTTCAAGGAACTATTTCAGCACCCTACGACCCGGAAGTACCTCCTGACTGGTCTGACACCATATGGCGCAAAAGTTAGTGAACAGGTCAGCTTACTTTCTCTGTTTTTCTGGTGCTGAGGTTATCTTCTGTTTATTTCAATAGAACAAACCTGTGTTAAATCAAAGTTTAAACCACAATACCAGGAAATGCTGTTTAGACCAAAACAAGGGGAATAACTTTTTGATTCAAGGAAACTTGTTTTCATGACAGTGCTGGCCTTTTAACAAAGGTATTAACATATAAGACCAAAGAAATATATTTTCATTGTGTCTACATGTATGGGTAAAGTTGCGGAAGTTTCTTTTTTTGTTGAGTATATAACTATCTTACTGTGAGTGTAATTTGAAGCTATCTTCAGAAGTTTTGCATTCTTAGATGCTTATTTAAATCATCGATTTGTTTTGTAAGTGTATAAATTCCTAAACACCTGGAGCCCTTTTGTGTTACTTCCTGATTAATCTATCTCTTCAGTTTTTATTTTTCTAAAATCGTTTGAAATGTGCGTGTTCTATGTGGTTTTCCAGTTAGAAAACAGCATTTAATATGTATACACAAGAACAATATCCTGGCATGACATTCGTATGTTTTACACTTTTTTAAAGCTGTTGCATATGCAATACTTATGTATACATTTCATATGTGGCACAGGTGTATTATTTTAAACTGAAAAATATATTTGATACATACTTATGTGTCACATATGTATCACGTTACATGTGTGGCAAATGTGTAAATAACATGATGTATATATGAAAGAAACACGCAAGTAATAAGAAAGTAGCGCATATGTGGCACATGTCACAACCGTGGCACATGTCACAACTGGCACATGTCACAACTGGCACATGTCACAACTGTGGCACATGTCACAACCGTGGCACATGTCACAACCGTGGCACATGTCACAACCGTGGCACATGTCATAACTGTGGCACATGTCACAACTTTTCCCCTGTGATATAGAGCGTCTTCGGGTATATCCGAACGTCGGGTTTATCCGAACAATAATTGACCAATAAGAATTGGCGTATTTTAACAGAAGTTTTGAAGTTTTAGAGGCGCGAAAAATTTAAATTAAAGTGTCCTCTTCCGGTTGAACAAGAAAAGGACAAAACCAGCAAAGTATTCGCCGCATATGATATAATGTAAGTATATGCCAACAAAATGTGGCATTAATTACTTAAACAGATAATTTTGAATGCATACGCTGCTAAGGTTTAAATTTTACGCATGATGCGTAAATATAAAAGGACTGCTATATGTTTTGAACACTGACCTTTGTGCACAATATTGATAACATAAAATTCATCATGGCCGACATGTGTTGTTTATATAAGTCACGTTCGGATTTACCCTGCACGAAAAAATTGTCGTCTAAATCCGAACTCACAAACAATATTTTATGTTAGATCTATGTTTTAAATTGCTTGTAGAATCTAGATCTACATGAGGCTCAATCGATAATGAATATGTTTGACATAGTAATTGAAGTAAACATATAGTACTCCGTGTTTTATTATCGATTTTGATTAGATAAATGAACTGTATTTTCATAGGGCCTGCCTGTAATTTGTTGTAAACTATTTTCTGTATTCTATCTATTGAAATGACGTCACTAGCTAACTTTGCGCGTGAAAATCTAATTAGGTATTAATGGTCAGCATCATACGAAAGAGAGCATACTGTTGCCAAATTCGTTAACTACATCTATTAAGGTTAATAGCAATTTAATATCACGAAATTGTGATGTTATTTAGCTCTTTATTAACTTAACAAAATGATGGCTGCACTGCATTTGGTTACTCTCAATTTTAGATGAGTCGTCAAGTTGGTTCCAAAAGGCGTTATTCGTCTGATGTCTTAGCTGAGGCCTCGTCTTTAGAGCAGAGCGGAGCTCTTACTTTGTGTGCAGCATCTAACGTGTACAATATATCGAAAACAGCCCTCCATGATATCGTTAAGGGGAAGTATGCGAGCAATAGAAAAGGCGCGGGGACAGTACTGACAGATAAGGAAGAGCGCAGGCTTGCTGATTTTGTGGTTTCTATGGCGAGCATTGGGTATGGACGAACCAAACAGGAACTTCTAGCCACCGTAAAAAAGATTATTGACGCTGACGGGAGGAAAACCCCATTTACTAATAAGCCAGGGAAGGACTGGTATTACGGGTTCATCAAAAGGCATCCCGAAATATCTCCTAGCTCACCGAGTCAGCTTGGGAAGGAACGATCGGTTGTAACCCCAAACCAAATCCGGAAATGGTATTCCGATCTTCGTGACTTTCATGAAAACGAAGTTAAGGAGCCCGGGCTTATAAACGACCCATCATGGATCTATAATGCTGATGAGTCGGGGTTTCCGATGTGTCCTAAAAGTGGCAAGGTGTTGCCTATGAGAGGGTCAAAGGTTGTGTACAACGTTACATCAAGTAACAAATCACAAATCACCATGTTGGCGTGCATGAGTGCGATAGGCCACTTCATAACTCCAATGATTGTCTACCCAGGACAACGATTTAGTCCAAACATCTTAGACGGATTCGAGGAAGCCGCAATAGGGAGGTCAGATAATGGATGGATGGATGCGGAGTTATTTCCACTTGGCTCACGTCGGTTCTGATTCCAGATCTGAATTCAAGGGGTGTTACACGTCCGATATTGCTATTTGTGGACGGACACACCACTCATATAACGCTTGAGGCTTCAGATATTTGCACGGAGAACAGTGTTCATGTGTACTGCCTGCCTGCACACGCCTCTCATCTCATGCAACCAATGGATATTAGATAATTCAGTCCACTTAAGGACAATTGGTCACAAGCTGTTAGAGATTTTCAGATAGCAAATATTCCTGAAATTGTGTCAAAGAAAAATTTTGCTAAAATATTCAAGGGTCCTTGGCAGAAATCGACAACTGTTGAAAACGCAATCATATCGTTCAAAAGTTCTGGACTCTTTCCTCTTGACGAAAACGTTGTCCTCAGTACAAGTAAATTAGAACCATCCAGTGTATTTGTTGCAGTAAAGTCAGCATCAATTAACGAACGTGGTGCTGCTACAGTATCGGTTGCGAACATCGAATTGAACAAGTCTACCTCTACAGAGCCGCCAATTATAACCGAAGCAGCGTCGACGTAGACCGGATTTGCTCAAAATGGTGACACTGTACCAGTTACTGCCATAACAGACACCAACCCGGTGATAGGACCGGGTGTAGCAACAACATCAAATGGACATACCAATGAATTGGCGACCAACATAGCAACACATGGACCAGCAGTCGATGTAACTGGTGAAACATCGTCAATCCCAAATGATCAGCCAATACTATTTCCATTCAGTACATACGAAATAAAATAAAATCCAATTAACATCCAAAGGCAATTACAGGAAATGCATTCCGTAAAATGCAACAGGAAAAGCAAAATGAAAAAGAAAAAGAAAGGGTTCTTGAAGAGAAGCTGAAAAGGCAGCTTGAGCGTGAAAAAAGGAAAACACAACTCGAAGAAAACAAAATGAGAAAAAACGAAGAAATGATAAAGAGACAACAAGAAAAGGGAAAGCTAAAAGAAGACAAAAGGATCCAACAACAGCTGCGCAATGAACAGAAACTAAAGAACAGAAGTGATGTACAAGAGCTTAAAACTAAAAATAAAGGAAAGCATGGGTCAGCTACTAAAAAACGACGGAAAATGGTTGCAATCTCGGATGAGTCTTGCATCCGACGACGATGAAGCGTACTGCTTATACTGCATGGATCCCTTCTCAAACAGCGTGCCAGAGGAAGAATGGGTTCAGTATTGTGTGCCGTGGTTGGGCTCATGATAAATGTGCACCAGACATTATGTCGTTTATATGTCCAAACTGCGACTCTGAGGAAGACGGAGAGTTTTATCTCTGAGTGATTCTGCATAAACTGACTGAAAATAGTTGTGTTGAGACAATGTGTTGTATGGACTTTAAAACATTGGTTGAATTTTGTTAATTAAGTATTAAAAAGTTCCTATAATTCATAATTAATGATTATTGTGTGTTGTAAACTAGTAAAATGTTTTAAATGTGACGATTTTAAAAATACCGTTCTGTTCGGAATTACCCGACACTGTTCGGAATTACCCGAAACATGATGTTCGGCGCACCCGACGTGTTCGGAAGTTGCCGACGTCGATGTATGGGGAAAATACGTCTTTTATAAGAAATGCTGTATATAACAAATTAATGATAATCTTATTTGAACAAGCGATAAATAATGTATTTATTGGAATATGTGCCTTCAAAATAAATTCGATACGGAAGGTTACCTTAGGTGTTCGGATATACCCGAAAACGCTCTATACGACATAGATTTAGATTCAATAAATATATGTCCATTAGCGTCAACTTCTTTTTTAAAATATTCACACAAAAAATAGTGATGTGTTTTAAACATTCACACAACAATTCGAGAATGAAAATTCAGTAAGCAATAAATGCAATATGTTCCTTTTTTGAGCAATACTTCCACTTTTGAAGAATAAAATAAATACCGAAAGTCTTTATATTGTATTTAAAATACTTGCATTTTTTTCTGTCGACAATGAATATATGAAATAATTTGAAATTGAAACAAATCTCAAATAATTGAGGTCATAGCTTACCCTATACTTTCTTTTGCATGTTAAACTTCCAAATAGTTATTACAACATGTAACATTAATGGCACATGCCTCTTTTCATTTTGAACATTTAATAAACACGATGTTTCAGTCATAACATTAAAGGTAATAGGTGCTGTATTCAGAAATATCGTGTCTGTTACGAAAATAGCCGACCTTACCAACTAATGAAATGCTCTTTCATATATTAAGACAATGTCGTTGCAACCTCCGTCACGACTGGGCATTAAGCGTATCTCACGTTTTACATACATGTATGTATTTTGAAACAGTACGCCCCAGATAAATGTATGCATTGGCTGAATTGTAGTACAGACAGCCCAAGAAGAGTGTCCAAAATAGATTTATTTTAAGATTATTTTTAGAAATTTCTGTAAAATGCAAATAAATAAATAAAACAGCCATGCATACATATAATGGCCATATTCATGCCTAGACATAATATGTATGTGTGTGTGTGTGTATATGTGTGTGTGCGTGCGTGCGTGCGTGTGTGTGTATGTGTATGTGTGTGTATTTTGTCTGTGCGTGCGTGCGTGTTTGCGTGTGAGGTTAACCTTCGCTTTTAACAATCTTTCAGTCATATCACGAGTGTTGTAGCAGTGAGTTTTATGCTCACTTTTATAAAGCCCGTACTGAAATTGCACGCCGAAGACACATATGACATGATACCCCACCGAGTCCCATTATACTGACACCAGGCCAACCAGACTTGAAACTATCCTTTATATGCTGAGCGTCAAGCAAGGGAGCTACTAGTACCATCTTTATAAAGGATTTGGTATGACCCTGCCGGGGTTTGAATCCACGACCTCCAGCATGTGTGTCGGGTGATCTACACCACCGCCGCGTTCTAGATTTAAGAAGGTGGATTACGATGGTATACCTGGACACGATGGTATACCTGGTAGAATACAATGTCTTTGTGTACAACCTAGACTGATCAACTGGTCATAGTAGTGTGCGCTCTCTATACAATAGTCGACCAAACATTGTTATCCCAAATCGAATACAAAATAACAAGATGACATAACTTTATCGAAGAAAGCTCTTGACCTACGTTTAATAGATTAAGGCTTATGACACATATTTATGCAGATATTATGTATCGTAACTTAAGGGTTCGCCAATGTTCTGAAATGACTTTCCAGTGGGTGGGGTATTAGGTGTTGAAACCTAAATAACTAGACAGTCTTGAAAATATGTAACACACCTTTCATATTAAACTTTGAGTATAATTCACTTTAGTCATAAGGAAAAATGTCAATATGTGGGTACTTAATTAGCGTGAACAAAAACAATAGGGTAAAGGACTTCCCTGCAAACAATATCATTCAATAATCATTGTGTAGTATTAGTAGTAGTAAATCTCGTGCAAATCGTATAATTTAAAAGTGATTTGCACTACTTTTGGGGATAAAACACGGTGCAGAAAATTCATTGATTTGGCATAGATGGTGTTATGAAATTCTGTTTTATTAAGTAGCTGTTATTTAATTTTCCATTTGTATTCTTACATATTGTAAACAACATACTGGACTATGGATGTGTGTATTCACTTTCAGTAAAAAAGAAAAAGAAGTCGATGATTGGATGCACCCGAGGTACTGAAATCAAAAGTACAATATCTTTTTTAATAATTACTTTTATTCAAAACATTAGCTATCAAAATGTTTCCTTATAAATGTGACACACTATGTCAGCATTGACAGTTGCAAGAAAATTGAAGTTTAGGCAAAAATTGACATTGTAATTTTTACCATACCCCACCCACTTTATACTATTGGCGAACCCTTAACCACACAATTTTTATCGAATTGTGACTTTCCGCATTAACATTGGAAAAACGTATTATTCCTAATCACCCTTTTAACACTATGACAGGTCTGCTGGAATAATGGGTGTATACCACCATCGTAACACCATCCAGCTTCATACTTGTACTATGCAAGTCCCCATGAAACGGCCGATTACATTATTGTTTATTGAATATTTTGAACTGGACTCGAATAGTTTTTGTGTGTTTATAAATCATTAATATTATTTCATATAATGCATTCAGAATGTAATAAATTATTGTTTAGAAAGAAATATAAATAAACTTATATGAATATCAGGGAGAAAGTGGTATTAATTGAAATTTACATTTCTTCATAGGTATTATCTTTTCTGTTTTGAGGGTGATCAGTGTAATATAATAATGGTATACAAGTTTCAGGAAAACATTGCAAAGCTTTGCTGTTTTTTCATGCAAACCTTACGGAAATTACATCCCGAATAAAAACTATTTGGTCAAAACGTAATGAGGTGTTGACCGTTTCATAATTCGGCTTTTTATCCCCATATAGTACACACGCCTCTACTTCATTTAGTTATGGTTTATGGTATTTAACAGTTTGCTCACTCACCTACGTTGATTAAATAAGCCACTCGATTTATAATTCCTGTATGCTAATGACTTAATCTCCGTGCTAATAAGTCCCACCATGGCCTTATTATCCGCCTAATGTTGTCATATACCTCTCCCTGTGATAGATGAAAATATGACAGCTGAGTCACTTAAGTGTTCATATTTACAACTTTAATTATGATAGCAACTTAAATATTCCTTTAGTCGTGATCATCTTAGACGCTTGACTTTAAATACAAACGTCTTGACGCTTTGTGCAGAAAAATATTTGAAACCGGAACCACAAGTACGTAATTATTTTGTTTTTATTGAAGTATGTTTGACCTCATACCTAATATCAAAAATTGGTTTTAGGTCTGTGGTTTGACCATCCACATTTATTTCGTCAATAATTATTAATAAAAAAAGTTTGTCTCTTTAATTATTGATTAATTTATGAAATAGTGCATTGTCTTTCTGTCGTTCTGTCCGCTGTGTGCGTGTCAGCCAATAAGAAACGATACCAGTATTTCGGTAAAATGGCTTCCGCTCCGGAACAAAATTTAGATTAAAGCTTCTAGACGTTTGTCTTAAGAAAAAGCAAGCGTCGCAGAAGATCCAGACTAAAATCATAATGTGTTCGTAGATTCATTCGCTTATTTCGAGTAGAAGAACGAAAACACGAACAGTCGAAACACGTAGTTGCTTGACATCGGGGTCGAAAACATTCACCTTTCGACTTTTCGTATTTTGGCACACAGGAAGTAAATCTCTATTGGTGTAGTCGAAAGGAGTTCCCAAATATATAATCCCTAACTTTGTTTTGTGATAAAAGGCATTTCTGAGTATTTAAGTCCTGTTTTTCTGGCTGAAATGACTTTATGGACTTGTTTGTGAGAGTTAAGAACCATTTGCATGGTTGTATGATGATTTTATTTATCAACTTGAACGTTTTGAAAGTGAAAGTAGGACACATGTAAGAGGTGCCGTTGTTCTCAGTGTCAACAAAGATCAGAATTTTATTTTCTTATGTGCCACATGACCCTTACTTTTCTCAGTAGTTGTCTAGAGAAGAAGGTCTCATGACTAAGAATATGCAAGTGAATCTAAGTTTGAACTTCAAAACTAGAAAGCTTGGAAAATATTGTACAGGACTCAGTGGGATTTGTTTTACTTCCGGTACACCTTTTCGACTCCGAAGCCAATAAATATATCTCGACTTTCCGTGTGTTAATTCTCCTGCCTTAAACGAACGAACGAAACTGGCCGAATTCAGTCACCAGAGGAAAGTGAGTAAACATACATTGATTACATGACAGTTTTTCCTCTGACGGATTGAACTGTTTCATACATTGTCCTCCAAATTGAGAAAACATTTTTTAAACCTTGATCACCGATTTTTAAGGTCAACAACATTAAATTAAGGTAAACTCTAAGTTTAAGGCCGATACTTCTCAAGATGTATCATATATATTTCGAAATTAGGTCAATGCCTTCTAAAGTCAAATAATAAATATAAATTAATTAGGTCAGAATTTGGTCAACATTCATGTTGGATATTGGAACTTGAAACTTTGTAAACATGATTTCAATTATATGTCGATTATATCTTTAAACATACACATACCTTTTTATAAGCCTTCAAAGCAAATATCCTGTTTAAGAACACTTTATCCACTTAAACTATTAAACTATTGCGTTGGAAGTAATAAATATAAGTACGCAGTTCACACTGCAATCTACACAAGTTCGCCGAGTAAATATTCTGTATGAGCTTTTATCATCTAGAGTTCGGTATTTTATATGATATCGCCATAATTTCACGTATCACTATATGAAGAAGTATATGTATGACGCAGTGTGGCACGAGCATAGGCTACAAGTAGACGCTCCCATCGATTAAAGTTTGCTAACAAGTCAAACGCGAAATATCAAGTGGATTTCTTATTGCCCTACGCTAATTTCTATGTTATCGTATGTCGTCTTTGTTGTTCAAGATCCAACTTAAGTGTTCCTCCGGGTTTTGAGTTGTATAAATTCATCATATAAATCAACGTCTTGTTTGATTTAGTATCATGTATAGTATGTTTGTCACTCGATGTTATATAATCAGTGTTATATAACGGTCTTTGATCGTTTCCACATTAATAAGAAACTCGACCATATTATGGAAATTTATTGTATCTGGAATTTGCAATAAATCACACTTTATTAATGTATTTCTTCTTCTTATGCCAAACTTCTGTTTAGAGTTCTCCTAGAACATACCCGCACATTGAACATAAATATGTACGGTTGAGGAAGCGTCTCTTCTCGCGCATTGAAAACAAATGTTTACATTGGAGGACGCGCCTGTTATTTGTCTAAATGTTCGAAAATTCATTACATCCTGTAAAGTTAAATCAAATAAAAGTGATTTATAGCTGGAAAAGTAGTCAAATAAAGTTCGATCGACCAACCACGCGTCATTTGTTTACATAACGGCGACACTTTAATGTATACACAAACGTTGAAGTAAAACTAATAGCCGTCAATAAACTCGTTTAAGGGGGGTAAATCTGGCTTTTCCTAGAAGAATCTTAAATTTCAAAAAACAATTCAATTCATTATAATAATAATGTCATATCACTCAAATTATGGTGGAAAGAATGGTGGAAGGAATGTATGGTGGAAAGAGTGTGTTGTTTAGTTCTTAAATTTAAATTCACCATATAGATTGAATGAAATCGGGTTTAAAAAAATAAATTAACCCGGGTGCGTAACCTAGGATAGCACATATTACGTTGTTAATTGAATTTCCTTGTAAATCAGGCTCATGCATTATGTTTAGACCTGTTTGCCAATTTTAGGTCCGACTCCTAGCCACCCCAAACATTCCTGATGTACCCCATTTAAGCCATTGTGGTTGACAAAACCTTCGACACCAGATACACAGATACCTATTAACAGGTATAAGACATACGATGTAAAGGGATACGCGGCAATATTTAAGAATTTATTAAACATTTAAAATAGCACACCGAGCTGTGTGTGTGTGTGTGTGTGTGTATTTCTAAGGATTATAGTCCCTCCACCTACGACAGGCGTCCTACCCGACGATTATAGGCACAATGTCTGGACTTTTATCTGTGTGTTATTGTGTGATGTGATGATATGTCTACTTGAAGCAGCGAACTCAATGGTTTCTTTATAGTGTTGCCACACTGGAATACCACGCCGTAGTAGACATGATCCCCCCCACCCCCCCAGTCGTAGTAGACATGATCCCCCCTCCCCCACCCCCCCCACCACCACAGTCACATTATTCTGACACTGGTCAATCAGTCGTAGCACTACCCATTATTTGCTCGTTAGGCATGGGTTACAAGTGACTACTCCATTTTTAAAGTCTTTGGTATGACGCGTACACCGAGCTGTTTATCAAGTATCCCTTTAACGTTAAACCTGTCTGTACATAAACAGGGAAATCAAATTTGAATAGGTTCATTTTTTCTTCGGTATTTCTACCTAAAGTCTAAATAAATCATTGGTGCACTATCATAAATGCTTAGAAATATTGTAAAAACAATTTGCTTTGAACTATTCTAATACGTGTTATTAATAATGATTTTGCAAATATATACACGTTATTTAAAAAGCACGTTATTTAAAAAGAATAAGGGACGTCGCCGTGAGTTTTATAACACTCAGTATTGCCGTGTGTCCCTTTAAACCTACATGTTTGCTGCATATTCGAACTGCAAAGTCGTTTGCAATTGGAGTCTATACTGGTACGTATACAGTGTAAATCGTAGTTAAAATATATACATATGCACTCATAAAACTAGACTTGTCTAATTAAGTCCTTATGTTTGTTAATGTTAATACTATTTGAGACAACTCAAGCTATCATCAAATAAAATGGTTTGCATTAAGTCCCCTTTGAATTACTGACTTCAAACATCAGTGGTTTAGAGCTATTCAGAAATGTTGGGATTTTAAGATTATATTTTGATTAAGTTTGCAAAATATTAAAAAAAAATATATATATATAATCACTGGAACGACTATCATAAAACATGTGTACGTAGACACGTGTGAATGGTGTTTAATAGCGACCATGAGGATGCTGTAGTATTTATCTATGATTTAGTTTTATACTAATTTATGCTTCGTATCATTTTGATATCATTTAACATCAATTAAGCCAAACAAACACACATGCTATCTTAATTTAAGGTCAGCAAATAATTAATTATTAAATTAAAAAATAATTAAAAGCGCAGCTTTATCTACCCTGGAAGGGAGAGATTGGAGGTTTAGTTTATCAGTTACACCAGCTATACAGGCCTGCCATTTACAGTCAAGGACTCTAAAATAGCATGTTAACAACTCTCTCTGCATGCTTTTCCAGAAATACGTTTTTATCAATACAATTGTATAATATCAGTTTACTTCTGTGCCAAATATCAAAACAATTTATGAGGTGAAATTTTTAATATATTTAACAAAAAAGACTCCCTGATTTAACCCTGCATAGATTTATATAAAATATCACAGAACTAATAACAAACATATTCGACACTACGAAAACTATCTAAATTGCACGTGACACAGTGCGAAAATTTCACAAAATATTTCCCAACTTTAAATACACATATCATGAAGAGTTTTATAGATACAAGTTTCATTCATGCCAAATCCCATCACAAATTTAATTTACCTTCCAATGGTAGTAATTTGGTTGTTCTAACATTTAGAGCAAAAAAGGAGTTTGACAGAAACATTGACTATGTCAAAACCTTGATTTTTATGAGAAAAGCGAAAAATGTTGACATTTTTAACTTTAAACATCTTTTTATACAATTTCTTATTTTGAACATAAAACTAAATTATTATAATCCCATTTTGCTATTCACTATGAATGTATTCTCATCAAAATCAGTGAATAACTGAGAGAGAAGATAGAAGGAAAAGTTAAGGTGCCACGTGATATATTGGTTACTTCATTGGTTAAGGTGGGAAGTTTATTAATATGTCTGTGAAAAAGCATGCCTCAGTTGCATCTAGTGGCTTTTAGACGGCAGTTACGTATTTAAGCCTCTATTTGGTATGTAACGTCATTCACTTAGTTTTATTTAAATTATTGCAATTTGTTATTATACGAGGGGCATTCAATATATTCTGGCGTAGAAACCGCCTTACATTACCGCGCTGAAAACTCGTGCATTTGAAGGCAATTTCACTAACTACGTTCATGTAAATTAGCGGTTTAATCCGATAACATCCATTGTTGAATTATGCGGACTCATGTATAGCGGCTATATTTCAATGCTATCATGAAAGGTGAAGAAGAAATTGAAATTAGGGCTTACATTAAAGCCAGGGTTGCTTTAAAAGTACCTGCAAAAGAGATTTATGCTGAACTGTGCCGTGTACATGGCAGCTCTGCCGTGACATTGAGAAAGGTTCTTTGTTGGGCTAAGACATTTAAAGTGGGTAAACTTAGCATTAAAGACCGTAACCGTCCTGGCAGGCCTGTTGTTGCAGCAACAAAGGAGAACATTGATGCTGTGAAGGCCATGGTAGACGAAGATGGGCGGTATACAGTTTCTAAGATAGCTAATAGTATTTGGCATCTCAGAAGGCACAACTCATCACATTTTGACCAATTGTTTGAAATTAAAGAAGCTTTGTGCTAGATGGGTCCCTCATTTGCTCTCAACTGAACAAAAGGCTAAACGCTTAAAATGTGCTAAACATCTTCTTAAAAAATATGAAAATTGTCATCCTAGAAAAAAATCTGAGTTGCTCACTGGAGATGAAACGTGGTGTACTATTTTGAGTCCCAGCGGCGGATAAACAATAAACAATGGTTGGGTAAAAATCAGGCAAGACCGGTTAATGCAAAACAAACAAAAAGCGCTAAAAAGGTTTTGTATGCAATTTTCTTTAATTCCAGTGGCCCTGTGGTACAAATTCCATGCAAACAGGGACAAATCATCACGGCCACATTTTACAAGGACAAAGTTTTCAAAGCTGTCAAAAATAATTACTAGAAAAAACGCCCAAGTAAAGTTTTGAATGGCATCCAGCTGATTCATGACAATGCCTCAGCTCACAAAGCTAAAATTGTGCAGTCTTTCTTGGAGCAAGAAAAAATGGTACAGCTTGAACACCCACCTTATTGTCCCGACCTTAGTCCCTGTGACTTTTTCCTATTCCCTTTGCTGAAGAAAAACCTCTCTGGTAGACGCTATGCTTCCAGAAGTGCCCTTGGTGCCGGAATATTTCAGTGTCTCAACAGTATACCAAGGGGAGACTACTTTGCTGCGTTTACGTCATGGATAGCGCGACTCCGAAGGTGTGTATCTGTTCAGGGGGAATACTTTGACGGATTGTAATAAGAAGTATTTTTATATTTCCAGTATCTGTTAGTTCCGAATACCAGTGACAGAATATATTTAACCCACCTCGTACCTCAATGATGGGCATATATTGTATAAAGTGCAACGCAGCGGTGATAAACACAACTGATAAGTGATCGATAACAGCGATAACCTTGCAAAACATAACGACACAACATCTTTATAACTATTAACTTCAAATAACTCGTATTGCATATCTGCCAGAAATATGCTTTGCATCCTGTTCACCATGGTACTGTTCCAGATTTGTCTTAAAAAACACCGAATATAAGTGACGTTTAACGTATCTTAAACATTATCGGCATACCGTCACATGTTTATTATGCTGACATCATTAACTCGATATTAATTAGTTTTTGTTTGTTTTGAATTGTGTTTTTTTGCCATTTTTAGCACATGTAATGTCATATATGATGGTCGATTTTTCGTGGTAGAGGCAGACCACTCTATTTTCCTAGGTAGAACCAGTGGGATTCCAACCCGCAGCGGTGAGTGGCTGGATTCCAACCCGCATCGATGAGGGACTGGATTCCAACCCGCAGCGGTGAGGGTCTGGATTCCAACCCGCAGCGGCGAGGGGCTGGATTCCAACCCGCAACGGTAAATGGCTGGATTTCAACCCGCAGCGGTGATGGGCTGGATTCCAACCCACAGCGGTGAGGGGATGGATTCCAACCCGCAGCGGTGAGGGGCTGGATTCCAACCCGCATCGGTGAGGGGAACCCGCAGCGGTGAGGGGCTGGATTCCAACCCGCAGCGGTAAGGGCCGAGACAGTTTTAGAGGTGTTGTCTTTACTATCCCGGCCACGGAAGCGCTCACAATATCAGACTGCTCAACCAATCATATGAAGAAAACAGTTTAACATTTTCGCATTTGTCATTATGGCCTACTCCGAATATAGCTTACTATTATAAAGATAGTATGTATTGATAAGATTTAATTAAATCGCTTAATTTAAAGACACATTTCCCAGCTGATTGTAGTCGTTGAAAAGTCATGGATCGCATGCTTTTTAACAGCTTACTTCTCGCTGACTGATTACCACAGAGACATTATATTGAGGCCCCATCACAGTTTTTTTCTTTTCATTTACTATTACCTTAGTTTTTGATATAAGATATATTGTAACTAAAAAAAACACTAGATTGTTTACTATTGGGGAGCATATAGTCGCCGCTTTTTCCGTCCGTCCGTATGTGCGTCCGTGCGTCCATGCGCTTTTTGTCCGGAGCATAACTCAAAAAGTATGCTTGATTAAAGTTCCTGTGAATGATAAGGATAATGAGACGGAGTGCAGTTCATAGGAACCATAACTCTAGCTTCACTACTTTTTTAATTATCTCCCCTTTTTGAAAAATCTTATCCGGAGCATAATAGAGTTCCGTACGGATTCATTTTGAATAAGGAAAGGTTATGAATGAATGAATATAAATACACTAAAAGGAAGCAGAACAGGAAATGTTCAAATCTGACCACAGAGTCACGATTTGAACAAACTTGGTAGATGACCATAACCTTAAGGTAAATGCAAAATATTAAACCTCTGGCTATTGTAGTTTCAGAGATGAATATTGTTGAAGTGTTTCCCTATATAAGTCTATGTTTAATATGTAACCACTGGGGCGGGTCCAAGTTTGACATCAGGGTCACCATTAGAACAAACTAGTTAGAGGACCATAAGACGATGTTACATGCAAAATATCACAGCTCTATATCTTGTATTTTTGCAGACGATTTTTTAAGATTTGTTAAATGAAACGGTTAAGCCCCATTGCGGGGGGCATTTATGACCTCAGGTGCACCATTCGAACAAACATATAATGATGCTTCACATAAACTTGGGGTTGTCCGTGGTCGAGTGGTCTCAGACTTGAAATCACATGTCCCTCACCGCTGTGGGTTCGATTCCCCATGGGGCCAGGACTGTTAAGTATGAGTATCAAGCTATCCATCTTGCTTGCGGAACGTCGGTGGTTCTACTCAGGTGCGCGCCCGTGCACGAAAAAATGCCCGGGTTTGCACCTGGGGTCTTCCTCCACCAATAAAAACTGAAATGTCGCCAAATGACCTTAGCTGTTGTTGCAACTATAAAATCCAGTTTAATGAATTCATAAAAGATTTGATTGAATTCCGACAAACGGTTTCTGAGAAAAAGTCGTCAGAAGCAAAAGTTAACGACGACGACGGACGTCGGACAGACAACGGACGGACGACGGACGAAGAGTGATTCCAAAACATCACATTGAGCCTTCGGCTCAGGTGATCAAAAACACTGACAGATGACAACGAATTTTGAATGTTGAAGTCCCGATGACTTTCTTGCATTTGAGATTTACTAAAAAATGGCAGAGAAGTAATTGATAATAGAGTATATTGTGCTAAAAATACAAAAACTATTAATTGTTAACACGGGTCTTTTAAAAAAATCTATCTATACATAGTTGTTTTAACAAATATACAAGTGCACATACAATGCAAAACGGTTATAATGTTTACTACATTATTACCGTATACACTCTTTATGGGACGGGCCTCATCCTTTGACAAAACACTAATAATCTCAATTTTCTTGTGCAAATGTATTTCTCACAGCGATTTACAGTTACCTATAGAAATTCTCTCCCCCCCCCCCCCCCCCCCCCCCCCCCCCAAATACAACAGGCTCGAAATGTGTCTTTAAAGACACATTTCCCAACGCTACTTGGTCAGTGAAAAAGCATGGGAAGCTTGAATATTTACAGCCAGCACGCTTCATGGCTGATCAGCTCAGGTATATAAATTGAAGCCCACTCTTAGTTGTTTTTTTATGTATAGCATTGCTATATTGAGGGTAAGAATAGCTTAACAACACTTTGTAATTTACTTTAATGAAAAAATATGTGTTTATAATTTAGCTTTTGAATACAAAACTTATCTGGTATTTTTTAATTGTCTTTAGACCAAAATCACAGCACAACACAATAAATTATAGGTAACTGTAAATCACTGTTAGCCATACAATTTCATGAGCAAAGTGTGATATTCAATTTTTCTTCAGATTATGAGGCCCCCCCCCCCCCCCCAACGTATTTTTTTCAAAGACCCGATTACCCGTCATGCGTATATTTTATTTTAAATTACAACATAAGTTTTCTCTGCCTTCTTTTCCTCCTAAATCATATAAACTGGCCAAACTAACACTATTTCATGATAATTCCAGAAAAATCTTTATATCCCGAATCACCCTATTACGAGAATTAATAACTGCGCAAATTAGAAACAGACACAATATTAGCTTCCTAAATAAAATAAAAGACATATTTTGTCTTCATTAATTTTGCTGCTGCAAATTGCGCATCAGTTTGATGTACATCGATTGCGAATCAAGTTCTTGCAACTTATATTAACCACTCTCGATGGCTTCCAAGATAGAACCAGTACTAAGCAATATGGACTAATGTTCTTGCTCCGAGCTAATAACATAACCACGGCGAGGATCGAACACACGACCTCTCGATCTGGAGTCCGACGCTTTACCACTGGACCACGCACTCCACCTTTGATGTACTTGATAAACCTCCGCTGGGAACTCAACAAAACTGAAAACTGTTTCTGAGCCCGCCATATAGTATCACATAGCGTGGACTCTAGGAATCAAATCATGACATATATGTCAGACCATGCTTATCATAATTTGTTTGAACTGGAATTTGATAGTTTGATATACCTTCTGTAATGGTGACTTTGAGGCCCAGTGGGCCGTGTGTATGATATTCTGAACCATTGTTCAATACATGCTTATCTGTACTTACATTTATATTGTATATACGCATGTTGTAGGAACCTCAAACGTGAAAAATGTCACAAATGTAAAAACGGTTACAAATGTAAAAAAAAAAAGTCACATATGTAAAAACATACGACAAATGTAACACGTTTGGTGACATGTGTAAAAAAAATAAAAGTGACAAAAGTGAAGAAAAAAAGTTAACAAATGTAAAAAAAAAAAAAAGTTACATATGTAAAAAAAAAAAGGACACAAATGTAAAAATACATTTTTAAACGTTCACTTTTTTTTTTAGCTCTGTTGGTCAAAGGTCATGACCATGACGTGGTGCGGCGTCCGTCCGTCCGTCCGTCTTACCGTCCGTCCCCCCGTAAAATTTTGTCCGTGGCGACTTCTCCTCACACACTGCTTGGCCAATTTTGACGAAACAACACATGGATAATAATTAAATGATTTGCTCTTTAGATTTGCTAGCATTAGGTCCAAGATGGCCGCCATTACCATATATTATCAAAACCTTAAACAGTCTGCTTCTAAAGAATCAGTGGACAGATTTCGACATTTTTTCTTTTAAAATGAACGCCAACGCCTAGCCTATCAGATCTCTTCAAATAAAGTCTCTCGGATAAAACATGATCGTGCCCCGGGCGTCCAAAATTTGTATATTGAGATTTTGCATGTTTTTCAAAGACTTATTTGGGGAAAAAACATTAAAAAACCTTCTTCTCTGAAACCACAAGGTACAGAGCTCTCATGCATTACATGTAGCATCAGTTTATATCAGTTTATAAGTTTGTCAAATGGTAACCCTGGTGTCCAGTGTAGCCCCGCCCCAGGGATCACAGTTTTACATAGGCTTATATAGGGGGGGAAATCTTCTTCTCTAAAACTACAAGAGCCAGAGGTTTAATATTTTGCATTAACTATAAGCGTATGGTCCTCTAACCAAGCCTGTTCAAATGGTGATCCTGGGGTCACATTTAGCCCCGCCCCAGAGGTCACCTGTTTTATATAGACTTAGATTATCAGCTGATAATGAACACGACACAATAATTCAAGATTACGTTTATTAGCAAACTAACTTTAAAGCACGAATGTGATATTGATCAAGTGCTGATGCACATCTGTTGTTGGACACTGCAAATGTTTCCATGAATGGTAATTGATCCTTATTATCACACTTACAGGGGACATCGCCTATTCAATTTGGATTAAATTATTAAATGAGGCTCTACCTATATACATGCTATTTTAATATATTAAAGTGACTGGATGTCATCTGGAAAAAGCATAGGCAAAAATACACATACGACTAAAACCATGTGATTCAGTTTTATATTCAACGGACATAAGTATGCACTACATTAGGACATAATTATGTCTGAGTTGTTTTAGTCAATTCTTACAAATATGTATTTCTTATGTGCCCCCTCCCACCCCCACACCCCCGCCATTTCCTCCTTTTTCCATCCGATCTTCAAGTTACCCCACACCCCATTCCACCCCAAACCCTATTTTTTTTTTTTTTTACATATTTCTGTGTTATTTTTGTTTATCAATTCTACACCTATAGCTATGTTGCGCCCCAGCCCCACCCGCATCCCCCACCCATCATCACCACCACCGCAATTTTTCATGAACGGGCGGGCATCTGGGTAGAACCACCGACGTTCCGCAAGCCAGCTGGATAGCTTCCTTCCATAGAGATTCCTACGCCCCTGAGGGATCGAACCTACAGCAAGTGGACTCCAACCAACCACTCTGAAACGGACGCCCCGAATAAATTATAAAAAGGCGCACATAATTAAATTCCAGTTGGCAGCAGTACGTTGTTACTATGTGAACATTTGGAAAGCTGTTGAATGGAATGGCTTTCCGTAGGGTGGTGTTGGGACTCTGTTTGAAGTCTTTGGTAAAAGAGGGACTGTCAGGATTCCAGTGTATACTCAGTTGTTGAACCCTCTGTAACCAATGCGGCGTCCCTGGTCGTATATTATTTTAAAGCAGTTGAAGCTGCCCTTTGATAATTTAAAGGGCTCTATAAAGTTTTAATATTGTAGGGCAAATAGTTCCAAGAATGACATCCGATAAATATGTTTTCATGATCAGGTCAGAGTGACCTTGACATTTGACCTACTACCATGAACGCAATAGGGTAGTTGTTGCAAAAAATGGATACTACATGTATTTGTATGTTTCAAGATTGAAGGTATAATAGTAAATAAATTACAGCGCAAGAGACGTTTTTGGGTTGATTGGGTTAGTGTTACCTTAACCTTTTTGACCTACTGACCCTAAAATTAATATTTTAACACGGGTATTATTTCTGTAAGTTTCAAGATGGCCTTATACTTACAATTTACAGGTTGGAGAATGTTTCTCAGGATTCGGCAATTGTCAGTTCCAAGTGTCCTTGGTGACCTACTGAACCCCAAAACAATAGGCTTCCTCCTCTCACTACGGACAATGCACACTTTTACTACCCTTAAGGCCAGATTGTATACTTTTGAAGTTGTCATGTGGAATGCTTATGTGCTTATAAGGTCATGGTGACCTTGACATTTGTCTTTCTAAAAAGCAAAAGGGTTCCTTCCCTTACCAAAGGCAATTTGCCTTTAAAGTTACATGAGTTACATGAGGTTTTATACTCATGGAGTTATCACTTGGAATATGTATACCCCTATGAGGTTATTGTGACCTTGACCTTTAATCTAGTGAACTCAAAATCAACAGAGATCCTCCTCTGACCAAGGGCAATGTATCTATAAGTTTTAAGATTAGTGTCGTGTTTTTGAAGTTATCACGTAGAATAAATATAGCCACATGAGATCATAGCGACCTTCACCTTTAACCTACTGACCCCAAACACAATAAGTTCCACTTCTCACCAAGGACTATGTACCTAAGAAATTTCATAAGTGTTATGGTTTCAGTTATAGCTTGGACTGCATATTTCCATACAAGGTTATGGTGACCTTGACCTTTGACTACATCGACCCCAAATCAAGTGTTCCTACTCCCACCTAGGGAAATATACATGACGTTTCTTGATGGTGGCTTTTGAAATCATGCTTCATAATTCATATTTCCATAAAGGCATGGTGACCTTGTCCTTCAACCATCCAAAACAATGAGGTTCTTTCTTTCTACAAGCGCAATGTACCTGTTTGGGTGTTATAGTTTCAAAATTGTCGCCTGGAATGAGTAATTGTTTATGGATAACCCCATACCATTCGCGTATAAAAAGTACAAGAGAGACAACTACCATCAGTGTATTTTCAGACGGTAGAATAGCCATTTCTACTGAGACATAGTGAAAGCGTGGGCTCCTCATTGAAAGTTAGATTGATTCTAAAATAGATAATATTTTTTTTCAACAGTTTTATCAATTGAATGTACATGTCATCATAACTTCTACCAGGAACCTACTTTTCTTAACTCCCAGTTTCTTTCTGCAATTCTGAAATAGTTTGACTATTTGGGGGGAAATGAAAACCAAAAGTAGAGTTTTACCATATAAAAAGATTTATTCCAAAACATTTTTTTTTTCATAAGAATTCCATCGAATTTCATGTCATGCCTACACAGTCTTGATCAACATGAAAAACACGATCATTCTGACAACTACTTAGACTAGATGGGTGCCTTTTAGTGCACGTGTCGCCGGTTCTAGAAAGTATTTAAAAAGCATTCATCTAAGGATCATCCATGTGAAGTTTGGTCAAGACAACTGACAACACGAAGAGTGATTCCAATAGATCACTTTCCAATAGATCACCTTGAGCCTTCAGCTCAGGTGATCTAAAAAGAACATGGGATGAGGATCACCGTTTTGATGACCTTGACTGCGATCTTTACTTATTTCTTGTAGCTATGTGGCTTGAGTCATCATGTGTAAGTTTTATGAATAAGTGTAATTATGCAATAATACCTGATTATATAATTTGACTCTAGGTTAACATAGTGCCTGTACTTAGCAAAAACTGAACGATGCCTTCGTATTTATTGCCATAGTAAAATTAGCATATACTCATATGTCTCTACTTTTTTTTTGAAAAGGCAAGACAAAAAATGCAACACTAAAACATCAACAAAAAGCAAAGCAAATGTTCCACAGAATAATGCATTTCATTATTAAAGGGACTGTTGGTGATTTTCAAGTTTAGTACGAACGCTTTAAAGACACATTTCCCAACGCTACTTGGTCAGTGAAAAAGCATGGGAAGCTTGAATATTTACAGTCAGCAATGGCTGATCAACTCAGGTATATAAATTGAGGCCACTCTTAGTTTTTTATTTTTATAGCATTGCTATATTGAGGGTAAATATAGCTGAGGTGATCTAAAATAGGCTCGAAATGTGTCTTTAAGTCTTATCCTTGAATACAAGTACAACAAGAGGTCAATGACCTTGAAGCTCTACTGATAGGTATTGATAGCTAGATCAGCATTCCTGTGAAGTTTCATAACAAATCTGTCAAGTAGGTTCAGAGGTTTTTACTATATAACTCTATGTAAACAAAGATGACCACTGGCAGCCATGTTAAATGTCAACCATGTCATGCTGATCATTTTATAAAAAGTCCCATATCAATATCACTTACAGTTTTCAAGAAGTAGTAGCTACAAACATTTTTTAAAACATCTATTTTTAGCCGTGACGGCCATCTTGAATTTCCGGCCGACCTGAACTTTTGCTAGGATCAACTAGACATCAAGAGCAACATTTCTGTGAAGTTTCATGAACATCCGTTAAGTAGTTTCAGAGGAGTATAGTCGCTACAAATTTTTACTATACAAACTCTATGTAAACAAAGATGGCCACTGGCAGCCATGTGTAATGTCGAACAACATCATATCATGATGATCATTTTAAAAAAATCTCGTATCAATATCAGTTACAGTTTTCAAGAAGTAGTCGCTATAAACTTTTTTAAAGGTATTATTAGCTTTGGCGGCTATCTTGGATTTCACATCAACGTGATATTTTGCTAAGGTCAACTAGACGTTATGGACAATATTCCTGTAAAGTTTCATGAAAATACATCTAGTAGTTTTGGAGGAGTAGTCGCTACAAAAATAGTTTAGGGACGGACGGACGACGCCCCACGTCATGGTCATGACCTTTGATCAACTAAGCTAAAAAAATGAACATTTACTAATGCATTTTTACATTTGTGTTCTTTTCTTTTTTACATATGTAACTTTTTCTTTTTTTTACATTTGTTAACTTTTTTTTCACTTTTGTCACTTTTTTTTTTTTTACATATGTCACCAAACGTGTTACATTTGTCGTATGTTTTTACATATGTGACTTTTTTTTTTTACATTTGTAACCGTTTTTACATTTGTGACATGTTTCACGTTTGAGGTTCCTACACATGTCACGCTAATAAACTAATATTCAACAAAGAATCTTTATTAACATGAAGCCAGTTAATAATATACTAGCACTGTCATTACGTCATTGATATGTATCCCCCTTTAATTTTAACCAATGGTAATTAATCACTCATGTAAGATCCTTTATTGCATAGTCTAGAAATGAAATAAGTATACGAGTCTAGAAATGTAATAAATGAAATAAGTATACGAGTCTAGAAATGTTATAAGTATACGAGTCTAGAAATATAATAAGTATACGAGTCTAGAAATGTAATAAGTATACTAGTCTAGAAATGTAATAAGTATACGAGTCTAGAAATGTAATAAGTATACGAATCTAGAAATGTAATAAGTATACGAATCTAGAAATGCAATAAGTATACGAGTCTAGAAATGTAATAAGTATACGAATCTAGAAATGTAATAAGTATACGAGTCTAGAAATGTAATAAGTATACGAATCTAGAAATGTAATAAGTATACGAATCTAGAAATGTAATAAGTATACGAATCTAGAAATGTAAAAAGTATACGAGTCTAGAAATGTAATAAGTATACGAGTCTAGAAATGTAATAAGTATACGAGTCTAGAAATGTAACAAGTATACGAATCTAGAAATGTAATGAGTATACGAGTCTAGAAATGTAATAAGTATACGAGTCTAGAAATGTAATAAGTATACGAGTCTAGAAATGGAATAAGTATACGAGTCTAGAAATGTAATAAGTATACGAGTCTTTTTCAGAAACTTATGTAGATACGAGTTAGAATGGGTATGTTTAATCATCACTCTTAATTACACATGTGTGTGTTATATTACACATGATCTGCCCATTTGAAGTAAACGTTACGTTCATTAAATCATATGAAGGTGTCCCACAAAACATACAAGCCGATCCACCAAGAGCCAATATGAGTTTTATGATGAATATTCAAACGATTCCGATTAAATCCTACCTGGAGTAAATCATTAATTTCTTTCAACATATTTTGAAATCAATAAAAAAAACAGTTGCTAATTGTATATACATGTGTTAAAACATTTTGTTGTTATTATTCACAATTGCATATTTCACCATTAAGCCTTAAAGGAGTATATGTATTGAAAATTGAACTATAAGTGAGTGTGTAGAAATATGTGTAACCTGTCATGTGATTATAATTATGTATTACATATTATGTACGCGTATGTACTGATGAGAGACTGTAAAAGTTTGAATCAATAAGTTTTGACGCTCGAAATATATTGTCCATGTCGAAGAAACAGTAGTTAATGTTTCGAAATTAATTGAGTTAACATTGAAACGAAGATATCAAGTTTAGTACAACATATGATGTTTTCACTTGCTGTTGAACAGATGTGCATCTCTGTAAAGAGGTATATAGAGGCGAGGGAATTATATCCCGTAATACGAAAACAGTGTTGATTAACTTACATATTACATTTATTTACAATAATGTGCCTTTAATTCAAAAATTATTTCTAGATTCACTAGGGGTCTACTTTGCCTTACTTTGGAACTTCGCGCAAGAATACACCACAACTGTCACAACTCTTATAATTTCCCTAGGGATTCATTTCCCCAAGGGGATTACAACTTTTAATTCCCTCGGAATCACAAGCAGAAATGTAATGTACAACAATTATATGATTATTTCATGTTCTCACTTTAAGCTGGGTGTAAACATTGCACGTAATCGTTCTATGGTTATTAAAACATTTTAATTTGTTTACCGGCACACCATAATCGCAATTTCTATAAGTAAACATCAATATTCGTGATAATTGGAAACACATGTCTGTTTCCTGGTATAGGATTAGGATAACTTTAAAATCACCCACGATGTTTTTATAATGCTATATGACGTGCAAAGATAACTGTAATGTATGCCAATTAAACTTCATTAAGTTATGTAAACAGCTTCATAAAATGAAGATGCAAAGCATCAATTCGCCGCGGAGAGAGTATAGACCAATATCATTTAAGCGAGGTTGCTTATAATGATTATATATATAGTGTGCCCCCTGAACGAGA